>CM053503.1:52696972-52720883 GCA_028627145.1 Eidolon dupreanum | reverse complement strand
TATGTCTTCTTGGTGCATGATTCCCTTTATGATTATGAAGTGTCCCTCAGTATCTTTCTTAACATTTTGTATTTTAAAGTCTATTTCATCTGCTATTAGTACTGCTACTCCTGCTTTTCTCTGAATACTATTTGCTTGAAATATCATTTTCCACCCTTTCACTTTGAGTCTATATTTGTCATTGGAGCTGAGATGTGTCTCCTGGAGGCAGCATATGGTTGTTTTGTTTGTTCGTTTGTTTGTTTTTTTATTTTTTATCTATTCTGCAACTCTGTGCCTTTTCATTGGTGAATTCAGTCCATTTACATTTAGGGTGATTATCAAAATATGAGGTCTTCTTATAGCCATTTTATCTTTCGCTTTCTGGTAGCTCAATGTTTCCATTGCTTCCTTGTCCTTGTGTTTCTGTTTTCTTTATTTTGGTTGGCTTTTGTGGATTTTGCCTCTGGTTCTTCTTGTTTTATGTTATATCCTTCGGTTCTGAATATTTGGCGTGTGGTTACCATTATGAATATGTAAAGGATATTTATATATATATTCAGTCATCCCTTTTCTTCTGCGCGTGCCTTATCTCCATTCCCTTTGCGAATATGGATCTTTGAATCTTCCCTTTTTCAGTCCTTGCTGTCTCAAATTGTCCTATACAGGATAAACGTTCATTACTATCTTTCTATTGCAAATCTCTTCCTATTTTAAGCTTATAATGCCCTGTTCCTAGTAAAGGTCGCAGTCCTCTGCTTCTATCAGCCTGCTAGTCACATTACTCCTAATTATGTATTTTTTTTCTTGGTCATTTTGTTTTAGGTGAGCTGACCTCTCTCAGTATTTCTTGTAGTTCAGACCTTGTAGTGGAGAATTCCCTCAATTTTTGTATATCAGGCAAGGTCTTTATTTCTCCTTCATATCTAAAGAAGAGCTTAGCTTAGCTGGATACATTATTTCTGGCTGGTAGTTCCTTTCATTTAATAGTTTGAATATTTGATTCCACCTCTTTCTGGCTTGTAAGGTTTGTGCTGAGAAGTCCAACGATAATCTAATGGGTTTTCCTCTATAGGTTACCATCTTCTTTTCCCTGGCTGCCCTGAGAATTCTGTCTTTGTCGCTGATTTTTGATAACTTTAATACAATGTGTCTTGGTGAAGGCCTTTCTGGGTTGCGATAACTGGGTGTTCTGTTGACTTTTTGAATTCCAAGCTCCAGCTCAATCCTTAGATTTGGGAAATTCTCGTCCATTATTTGTCTGAAAATGCTTTCTAATCCCAGCTCCTTTTCCTCCCCTTCATGATTCCCATTATTCTTGTTTCCTCTCCTGATGGTATCAACTAGTTCTCGTATTTCTCTTTCATTATTTTTCATTCTTCGGTTTCTCTTTTCTTCCTTCTGATTTGTTTCTAGATTTCTGTCTTCGATATCACTGATTTGGTCGACTCTATTTCTCAAGCTTGCTATTTCATTTTCCAACTCTTGCAGTGTGTTTTTTATCTCCAGAAGATCTATTCTGTTCTTTTTGAGGGTTTCAATCTCCTTGCTCTGCTCATCTAGTTGTTTTTTAATTCCTGAAATTATTGATATGACTAGTTTTGGAACTCACTGAGTTTTTCCAGAAGTAGCATCTTGAATTCTCTGTCATTTAAGTCGCATATTTCTATGTCTGTAAGCTTATTTTCTGGAGATTTTTCTCTTTCTTCCTGAGATGCCTTGTCACCTTAGTTATTCATGGTGTTTAATGAACTATTCCTCCACCTGGGCACTAATTGGAAGTGTATTCTGTGGTAGTTCTTATGCACAGATCCCACACTCAGACGTGCTGATGTGCAGTTTGGGTGCTTTTTGTTGTTTTAGATGTTCAGTTTATCGTTTCAAGGAGAGAGATCTGGGGATGTCTCTCACTCCGCCATGTTTCCTCAAAGTCCGAGCTCTCTCCTCATTTTCTTAATATTTAAAAAGTGCCAACAAGAAAGCAAAAGCCACACAAATCATTTTTGGTTACTATAAAAAATTCCCTCATAATTTTTCAAGTTCTTTGACTGTTCCATTTTGTTGTGTTTACATTTTACAGTTGGTTTTGCTTTCCTAATACTTGAAGTTTGAGTCCAAATTCAAACTTTCTCACTGACTAGCAGCTTTCATTTGGCAAGTAGTATTAATTTTGAGGTATCTATGTGCCAGGTGCTTCTCTAGAAGCGATCTTGTGAGGAAGCTATTCCTTCCTTACATAACATTCCCTATTGATTATTTGTTAATACCCCCATCCCACCCTGGAACTCACAGAACTAAAGCTCAATGCCTCTTAGTAACATTTTATATGGTTGATTTTCCTTATTGAAAATATTCTTCACTTGCCTTCTCTACGATACTACAAAGTATCATTTTCTTCCTTTCTGGAAGTCACTTCTCATCTCCTATAATTCTTTCTGATTTCCAAACTGTGATTACGTTCCAGAGCTATCACTTCAGTACCCACTACATTTCTTATTATCCTCTTTCTTGCAGATCTTACCTGTTTTTACAACTTCAACCATCATTTCTTGGTAGATAACTATAAAGATCTAGTTCTAACACTGAACCAAGCTCTAATGCTATATCTTCTAATATCTTATTTAATAATAATATCAACTTGCATTTGCACACTATGTTTTAATTTATAAGGCACTTTTATATAAATTATGATATAGTCTTATACAGCTTATAAGAAGATGACATTGTCTCATATCATATTGTTATTCAAATATTTTGCATGTGTACATCTCACTATATTATTGCTAATGATAATCATGTTTGAGCACCTGTACTAGGTGCCTGTGTATGTGTGTATACAATATCATTTAATCCTCACATCAACCCTAATGTAGGCTTCCTATAAGTGGTAGTCATTAGTGCTATTTGCCCAACATTTCTAGCTCTCCATTTTCCAGGCGCATGGTTAGAATGTACTTCCTGGCCCCCTGTGGTTGAGTGAGACCATGTCACTAATTCTGGGTGAATGTGAACAGAATTAGTTGTGAACAGAAATGATAATTTGTGTCACTTCTAAGGCAGAGCACTTAATTATTGGCATAAGGCTCTCCAGGACTTTCTTTCCCTCTCCAATAGTGTCCAGCAATGTTCTATAATTAGATGGTGGCTGCTCCATTAACATGACCCTCGAGTAAGGAAACACAGAGCAGAGTTCCCATCTGACAGACAATGAACGCACATCACAAGCAAGAAATAAACCTTCAGCGTTTTAAGCCACTGGGATCTGGGGATTATGTGTTCCAGCAGAAACTACGGTTCAGAGAGTAACTTGCTTGAGGACATATAGGCAGTAGATGATGGAGCCAGAATTTGAATTGAAGTCTATTTTAATTTCTTCTACTACATTAAAAATTCCTAAGGACAGGAACTCTTGTGCCCCAGATTGCTATCCTTGTTTGAGAAAACAACAGAGTCTGGAAGGATGAGAACACTGATGCCAAAAACAATGAGAACACCTTGAAAAGTCCAGAGTCTCTCATTAGTCAACCCTTCTACTCCTAAATATCCCAAGGAGATTCTTATCTCGGTCCAGAAGATTCTTGCCTCTCCTCTCCTATTCAGACATTAAAGGCTAGGAGAGACCGACTTCACCTCAGATCACCCAGAGCTAACACACCAACCCAAGACTTTCAAGAACTAAAGGTTTAACTCAGCTACAAAACTGACTGAGAAGCTCCTGGTCACAATAAAATGACTGAATAAGAAAATCTCATTTTCTGAAGTGACTGGGAACTAATCACATTCACTGCAGCTTCTCTTATTGATCTAACACGTTAGTATCCAGATGCCAACCTTAGAAATAAAGTGTCCATCTTTTAATCAATCTATAAATATAAGAAAAAAACCATTCGTTTGTCATGATGCTAGAAAAATGAGTATCCTTTCCAGTGGCCCAGAGATCATGACCCTGGACCTCAGGTGAAGGAACTACAGTAATAGCTCACTTTTTTGACTTTTAACTGTATAAGCTTTTAGAAACAACCTATAGACAAAAGAGTTGGCTGCGGTTTCATACAAAATGTAAACATTAGTAACTTCACAATTTAAAACAAAATGTATACAGCTAATAAAATGTAAAGAAGGCCAGAAAGAAAGGCGGAGGAAATAAGAGTAGCAGGATTCTCATCTTATAAAGTAGATATTTGGAGATACTAACTAGATTAGAAAATGCTAATTGACCTTTAGAATCCATTCTTCCTTCATCTTAGTTATAAAAAGAACCCTCTGAAATTTTAGCTGAACTATATACAGCTACATTTCTCAACCTCCCTTACTGTGTTGTGAACATGATACTAAGTTTTGGCCAATGGAATATAAGTCAATATGATATATGATCTTTCAGGTCACCTCCTTTTAACGACAGTCAATAGCTTTAGACTTCTTCTTTCCCTGGGATATGGCAACAACTGTGGCGGCACACTTGGACCCTGAAAGCTACTTGATGAGAACGGCAGACTTAACAGGTCATGAAGCAAAGTTATTCACTAATCTAACCTTGAGCTATTACCTTCCTTGGGCTATCACGAAGGAGAAAAAAAAAACTATTTATGTAAGTCACTCTATTTGGAATCTCTTTATTACAATGGCTTGAAATGAAGCCTATCAAAATTGAAGAGCAGAAGCTTTTCAGTTTGATATATTTCCATTCATTTATTTTTGCTTTAACTTCACTTGCCTTTGAGGTCAAATTTATAAAATCCTTTCTAAGTCCAAGGTCCATGAGTTTAGTACCTATGTTTTCTTCTATGCAATTTATTGTTTCAGGTCTTATATTCAGGTCCTTAATCCATTTTTAGTTAATGTTGGTGTGTGGTGATAGACAACAGTCTAGTTTCATTCTTTTGCATGTGGCTTTCCAGTTTTCCCAGAACCATTTATTGAAGAGGCTTTCCTTTCTCCATTGTCTATTATTGGCTCCTTTGTCAAAAATTATTTGCCCATATAAACAGGGGTTTACTTCTAGATTATGTCACCCCGATAATATTTAATAATAAAAAAAGAAGAAAAATACAAAGTAAATTACAGATAGCAGTTCACTTTTATCTTTAAACACTTCAGGAAGCATTTCATTAACTAGAGTTCAATATTTGTTTATGTTCTTTAAGGAAAATTTATATAGTATAAAATGCACAAATCTTTTCTTTAAAAGTTGATGAGCAAATATATAATGTTACATGAGAATTTCATTTCATCTCTCACCCAGTAATGGTCTCTTACTGGTCTTCTTGCTTCTAACCCGGCCCGCTCAGGCCCCCTTCATGGCCCTCCTCCACACAGTGGCAGAGCACGAGTGCCAGCTCTGACTGCGGCCATAACCCAGCTTTATGTGCTGCCATTGCTCGTTGGCGACTACAGGGAAATTTCAACCAGTCTATCCTGGCATTCGAGACCTATCAGGCTCGCTTTTTTCCTATTCACACTTCAGTCGCCAACACTCCTGGTACACTGTATACTCCATGAAATCTTTTTCCTTTATCCCTAGTACCTCACACAGTGCCTGATCCTTAGTAGGCATTCAACAAGTATTTGTTGAATAAATAAATATTCTCTTCTGAGGGCAGCTATTTATCATTTTCCACCTTTTCTACCCTCACCATACCACCCATATACTCCATATTATATAAAGAATAAACTCTTTATTTTTAACCTTCAAGACCCAGTTTAAATGTCATCTCCTCTGAGAAACTTTCCTTCACAGCTGTTCCCCTTGCCCTTCTCCTCATCCCTTCCATTATACAATAAATCAGTTCTTCCTCTATACTACTTCCTACTTCAGTACTTCTATTATTATATCTATTGTTCGATGTTATAATTTTAGGTTTATACATATGCATTTCCTATAAACTCCTTGAGAGTAGTAAGTGGTATTCACCTCTGTAAAATAACGGCCCTAAAAGTGTTTTTATGGAAGTGAACTCAAACATCACTTCCTCTGTTTCTCCCCATCTCTGTGCATAATGTCCGTTTCCATAGGGCTATAGTCCTGTACTGTATCGAGGCAGTATGTTATACAGGGAAGAGTCAGAACTGGGTTCATATTCCTACTCCATCTCTTAAGCAGCTGATAAATCCTGACCTAATTAGCTGCTCTCTCATCATCAGTTTCCTTACCTGCAGAATGTAGATCATAACACTTCATTACATTTTAGAAGGATTCAATGAGATAATGTTTTTGAAAGTAACTAGCAGACTGCTCAGTGAATTTTATTTCCCTCACTGAGAAGGGAAAGCAGGAGAAGGTCAGAGATATCATGTAGACACAGAGATAGAGAATGAGGGAGCGAGTAGGTGTATGTAAGTGTACATATGTGTGTGTGTGGAGGGTTCAAATTCTTTAATTTTGATCAGGGTAAAGATGATATGGCTGTTAACAGACAACTCAGCTCGGATTAATTTAAGATTAATTTTTGTATTCCAGCAATTATGTTTTAGTGACTGCCAAAAAAATCATGGTCTTTGACCAAAAAATTTTCAAGTTTTGCAATCGACTATTTCAGTCAATCATATAGAGTGATCTAACCTTATGCATGCATGAGGCAAACGTATCAATAAAACAGAAATGTGACAAAGTAAACTTTTGGTTAACTATAATTTGAACATCTCAATAGGAGTTATAAATAACTGCTGCAATTCAACTAAAACTGCCAATATCACTCACTCTTTTCAAAGATAAAACTGTTCTAGGACTTAAAACTAATTTTGCATCTGGATCCGGAGAATTATCTACAACATTAGATACTGAATTCTCAGTAGTAACATTGTGACTAATATTAATTTGTCATCTGAATGCCAGTAAGCTCCTTTGTGCCTAGGTTCTTCTTCCATACAGAATGCTAACAACTTTTTATATTCCATAATTACACTATTAACTTACATTCAGGTTAGTCTAAAAGCATTTTCCAGCCTCCTAATTTGGATATTTTGGATTCCTCTTATCAATAAATGCTTTTCAAAGAAAGGTGAACATGTTTCACAACAGTGTGTAATTCCCTCAGATAACAGGAGAGCTCAGGAAATGTGCACTTATACATTCTTCCCCACCAGAAAAAAAAAAAAAACATCAACTCAAGAATAGACCCTAGCCAAATGACATGAATCAAAATATCCCTAAAAATGGTGAAGTTCAAGTATAAAAAGTATGGTGGTAATCACAGAATACAGTAGATGTTACTATATAGTTATATGAAAAAGATAAAAATAATCCTTAAAAAAGAGAAATTATAATATAAAAATAATAACTCAACAGTAATCTTGTGGACCTACAAGCCCCACTTTAGTTAACAAATAAAAGAATCCAAAATTCCTCCTGCAAAGAAGAGTCAAATGCTTTTGCATGTTGTTGGGTTTTTTTTATTTAAGCATTTGATAAGTTCAGGCTTAATGATATTTATAAACACTTTTTCAAGGTCATAGACCTAAATTATGATGTCAACCTTTCAAATCCCTACGAAAGAGAAAAGTAAATAAAATATAGAAACATATGGCAAAAGACTGGAAACTACGGGGTAAAGATCATAAAAAGAGAATAAAACAACAGGACAAGGAGTGTCATCAAATATGTCCATGATAACATTAAATGTAAATGATTTAAATGTATCTACTAAAAAAACGTTACTCTTGTATAAAGCTACAAAACAAGGAAATGATATAGATCAAAAAAAAAAGGGAGAAAAGAGACTACACATGCAGACATACATGTGCATGCACACACTCACACACACACAGGTAGCAATACAAATAAATACATTTTAAAAGAGAAATCACTCATGTTCTCCCTCAGTGAGATTCCTACTAATTCCCACTGAAATGGTGACTAGAATATAAAAATACATGAAAGTCCACAACAGCCCTGGAAACTAAAACAGGCTAAACTCACTTTGAAAAACTTCCACTAGATAAAGTATAGAGAGAAAGTATCAAAGAAAAGGCCAATTCCCCACTCATATTATGTGCAAACACTGTTCCTGCAAGTTACTGGGAGAGAATCCAGCTGACACCCACTGGGATTCTAAACAGAAGGAGCAAAGGCCAGAGAGCAGGTAGGTCACAGGTATGGAGAACTTAATAACCGGCACAGTGTATACCTGGACCCAACAGGTCACTCTGGCAAGCATTCACAACCCTGGAAGCCACACTGTGGCAATGTTCATGTCTAACGTACTAATTTTGGAAGCACCGCCATGGCTGACTTTTGACAAAACAGGTAAATCTGGACAATACAAGGAGGCATTCCCCTGGAAATTCTGGATGTCATTCCAATCAGAAAAAGCAACTTCAGCCCTAAGGCAACGATTCTCAATGATACATAGCCACTTCCAGTTCTGATGCTGCTTCCCTCCTCTCTACCCTGAGGCCACTGGAGTCTGAAAGTTAAACTACAGTAAACCTAAACTTTTCTCCCCTTTATCGCCCTGAAAGATTTTTTAAAAACAGACACCGAACTCAGCTAAAAAGCCTCTCATTCCCCAAAGTGGGCAAACACATGCTGCATTCATCTCTTATTACTCTATTCAACAACCACATGCTGGGGATGAAGCGAGAAACAAGATGCCATAGTCCCTGCCACCATGAAGTTTACATATTCATGAGAAAGATATTATTAGCAAGTGCAATAAGAATTGCAGAGCTGCAAAGAAAAATAAAAATCTTATGTAACAGAGAAAAGTAGTCTAGTTTGGGAGATGTAACAAAGTGTGCCTGGAGGTAGTATTTAATATTTAAACTAAGAATTAAGGATAAAATCGTGTTGTCCAGATTAAGAAAACGGAAAGAAGTGTTCCAGACAAAGAAAAAGAGGCCATGGCTCTGAGATAAGAGAACAGCCCACTGAAGGATAAGAAAGAAGCTCAACGTGGCTGCATGGCATAAGTAAGGAACAGAGGCGGAAGGCTGACAAGGCAGGCAGAGGCAAATCTTGGAAGGTATTATGTATTTATATATACATAACATATGTATTTCTATTTATATACATCTAAATTTGGAACTTCATCCTAAAAAGAAAAGTAATCAAAGAAGAATAACACAATCAGATATGCAAATTTAAAAGATTACCATGACAAAAAGATAGAAAATGGATGGGGGATAGCATGAGACCAGAGATAGTGAGACTAATTAGGAAGCATTGCAGAAATCAAGGCAAAAAATTGATACAGAGTATGTGACGTGGGGAGGGGGGGGGGACTGGCTCAAGCAACTGGTCAATAGTGATACCATTTACTAAGCTAGGGAACAAGAAGAGCGGCTTAAGCGTGGGCCAAAAAAAAGAAAAGTTCAGTTTTTGACATGTTGAAGGTGCCTAAGAGATGGCCATCCAAATGGAGATGAAACAGAAGTAAGTGGATCTACAGGACTATAGAGGCCTGTGGTTTAGAATAGATTTGGGGGGAGTTAATTTTATATAGATAAAAGCCATGGAGTAAATAAGACTGCCTAAGAAAATGTGTAAAATGAGAAAACGTTGGAGTCCTGAAGAACTTCAACATTTACAGGTGACCTGGAGGAAAAAGAGGTAGCAAATAAAAACTAGCAAGAAGGAGCAGTGGCCAGAGAAGAAAGAGGTCCAGGAAAGTCTTGTCCCAGAGTGATAATCATGATGATGATGATGATGACTAGGATGATGATGATGGTGCTCCTAGCTAACATTTACCATGAATAATTTTGTGAAAGATACTGTGTTCAGTAATTCACATATATTATTTCATTTAATGATTACAACAACCTATGTGGTAGGAACAATACTATCCCCATTCTACAAGTGAAGAAATTGAGGCACGATTTAATTAATTTCCCTAAGATCACATATCTAACAAAACAGTGTTAGAAACCAAGAGAAAAGACTATTTCTGGGAGTGAGTGATCAATTTATCAAATGCCCTGAAGTCAGAAAAATAGGAACCAAATTGAGTCCACTGGGTTAAATGATATGTATACCATCAGTGGCTTCAATCAAAGCAGTTTCAGTGGAATGATTCTTTTTGTTTTCTTAGACCCTGTATCCCAGCCATGAGCAACCCATTAGATCTGCCACCAGCACCCTGATCCAAACCATTATCAACTCTTAACTGAACTACTGAATTAGCTCTAATGGTTTTCCTGCTTCCACATTAGGCCACTAACAATTCATTCTCTCCACACAGCCAGAGTGATTATTATAAAATGCAAATCAAATCTTGACACTGACTGCCTAAAATCCTCTAATGGCTTCCATCCCACAGAATAATATCCAAACCGTAACAGTCTCAGACCCCCCTATGATCTAGCCCTCCTGTTCTCCCTCTAGCTCCTACCACAAAATGGTCTTCTTTTTCTACAACAGGCCATGCCAGTCCTAAACTGAGAATAAAAGTCCCAAGTCTCTCTTGTTCATACTGCACCCCCAAAGATTAAATAACTTAGTGCCTGACACAAGCTCAATAAATATTTTTGGATGGATGGCAGATAAAGAGAGACAGCAAGGATGTACCAAAAAAATGTTAAATAACTTGGTCACAGGATGGCAGGTCAAGTAGGTTTTTGTTTTTTAAGATGAGAGAAATTTGAGCATGTTTAAATAAGGAAGATTATCAGGAGATTATTCAAGAGTTTGGAAAAATTGAAAAGATATACAGTCACAGAATGTGAGAGAAAAAATAATTAATTAGGAAATTAATCAATTTAGGAAAAAAATTAAAGTTGCATAAGAAGGTTATGATACAAAGGGATTTTATATCTCTGTGACAAAGTTTTTTGTTCTATAATTTGAGGGGCCGGAGAAAGTCAGTAGTTTCCAACCACTATCAAATAATTCTTTAATTATTTTCCTTCATGACCTCCCTCGGTTATTTCACACTGAAAGGAAGTTGTGATTAGCAATTATATACGTCTGATTAGTAAAATGATTATTCTGAACAAATGCAACTTAGTTGGGAAATCCAAGGCTCAGAAAGATTAAGTGATTCATTCAAGGTCACACAAATAATTTTAAAAAGAGAATGTCATTGTTTAAATATGAATAAACTGGTCCAAATTAGCAGAAAAAAAATCAATGAAATCAATCCCAAACCATGGACCAAAAATAAAAAAACTGAAAGATTTTTAAAAGGACAATGAAGAAGACATATTTTCTTCCCTTCTAATTAGGAAAACAAAAAACAGAGAACTGAAAAAACGACAACAACAACGACGACGATGATCTTAGGTAAGAAAGTTATGGTCTAACCACGAAGCAAATTAAACTGTGACATGACATTAAGCAACTGGTGCTGCACAGGAAAACCAACCTGGACATCACACTAGGGTCATTCCTTTTTGCACGCCACAGAAATAAGTCTTCAAAAGTTAAATGAAAAGAATATACAATTAAAAGAAAAGACCACATAGGAGTCAGAATAGTGTAATGATTAAGAACTTGGACTCTGGAACTAGACTGCCTAGATTCAAATTACAGACACACAAATTATTGACTGTTTCTGTGCTTCAGGCTCTAATCTTAATATGAGTTATCGTGATACTTTGTACCTCCTTGATAAGGTTGCCACGAGCATTAAATGAGCTAACATATGTAAACAGTAAATACTTAGACTAGTGTCTGGCTCGTAGTAACATCTGTATGTATCTGCTATCATCATTATCACTATCATTATTATTATTATTTGATATATGGATGAGGAAGCTTAAAAAGCAATGGGACAAAATACAAAGATTTGACTCCAAAGCAAAATACAAGAGCCCTAATGGATAAATGCAGAAATAAATTAAAAGCAGAAAAACAATATTTTAAAAATGCTAATCTTTTAAAAATGAGTTACGTACACCAATACAGATAACACAAACAATGTCGGGGTGGGGGAAGTAAATCACAGATGTTACACAGCATTTATACAGTTTCAAAATATGCAAACTAAACAATAAAATATGTAGAGACAGTGTTATGGTAAAACTATAAAGAATGCAAGAGTTTATCAGTTATCGTTTGTATTGAGTAATAATCACAAAATACAAGAGTGTGGGTACCTCTGAGCAGAGAAAAGATGTGACTGGTGAAGATCACATAGGCAGCTTCAATTTCCCATTTCTGAAGCTGAATGGGGGTACCCAGATGTTTAAAATTTATTCTTTATGCCTTATGCAGATATTACATATTCTTTTGTGTGTGAAATATTTTATAAAACAAAAGGGTAAAAACTTACTAATTCGCTTTAAAGGCAAGAGAAGATATTTTTTTTTAACCTATCAAATTAGTAAAGTTTTTTTCTTTAAATCTCAATGAAGAAAATTTTCTCCTTTAATGGTAAAACCATATTAACTAGTTCTATGAGTTAAATATAGTTTCAGGATGGTCATAGGCAAATTCTATTGGCAGTGTGTGCCCTAATTAAAGAGGACTTCCCCATCTGAGATATATTGTCAAGCCTGAAAAAGCAATTCTTAGCTGCACATGTAGAACAATTGACATAATATCTAGCGCTTAATGCCATTACTTCTGATGGGATATTTAATATGATGCTCTTAATACACTGTAATCTATCCTCTAAATAAACACTAAATCTTTAAAAGGGTTATGTATCTTTGCTTGTAGATCAAATTACTGGGCACATGGGCTACAAATTTCAAATATAAAATCTTAGTCACAGAACAACATTTCTATTTAGTTTCATAAAAGACAACCTGAACCCAACATAACAAGAGAAGATATAACCTTGTTTAATTTACTAATCATGCATTTCCATAAAAAATTATAAAAGCTACTTGAATTCTTTTAGACAACCTGTAGATTACAGAATCTTAAAGCAAAAGCAACATCAGGTATTACCCAGTCCAATTCGTTCATTTTACAGATATGAAAACTGAAGCACAGGAACTTTAAATGCCTTAGGCTAGAACTCAGGCTTCCAATTTACTATCCAATGTTCTTTTCATATGCGGATTCCCTTGCAACATGAACAAGTACACCAATATGCTAATATGCCAATTTTTTAACTGGCTCTGCACACAGGTAAACATCCTCTGCCTTCAATACATCCTCTTCCCAGCCACCTAAGGAGGAGATCTGACTCGGAAGCATATTTACACACCAAGAAATCAGGAACAACTACAATGCATGCACTTTTTCTTTTTCACTTTCAATTACTATGAGACCAAAACTCCAAAACCACTTGTGCTCCTCACACCCACGCACCCACCACACTGTATTATCTAATCTCCTGGACTGTGTACAGGGAGAAGTGGCCTACTTTTCCTTACTTACATATCACTAAACTAAGATAAAAACTCTAAGGTAAAATAAACATCTATCTATAGATCTGTAGATCTCTCCCAATCCAAGCTAAGCCCAGATTCTCTGGCAAACATACACAATATAAACAAGATAAATGAAACAACAAATGTAAAATTTAGGACTCTCTGATTTTTACAAGGGCTTATTTTTTTAAAGACTAACATGTAGCAGGCTATTTTCAATTGTGCCTTAAGCTTAACATGTGTACTAAGGGACTGGTTGGTTTGGTTTGGTTTTGAGTTTTTGTTTGTTTGTTTTGCCTTTCAAATGAAATAGCTGATCCAAGATATCATAAAGATCATTGTGTAATTTACAGTAACAGAAGACAGTTATGCCATGGCCATACCAGAGACTGCTGTAGGTATGGACTTGTATGCAAATCATCCACTAAATTTCATCTTAAAAACAGCGCAATAACCCTAAGAATGGCGCTCATATACCTGAAAATATAAATTTTTTACAAATGTTCACATACTAATCCCTGAGAGTTTTTGATACCCCAGTCTTAGCATAAAGTACATTCCCTGGCATAAAACAAGCAATTGTGAGAGACTGTTAAGGAGTTTTCCTGTCATTCTAAAATTTCAGTTATGGCTCAAATTTTCAAACAGAGGTCTCCCACATATTCTACAGTGAGACCACAATGAGCTGCTGAAAGCTGAGGCTAGAACCTTGCTGAGTACCCACCGAGCAAGAAATCAAGTGTTGTCTTAGGCTCTATAAGTCATAATTTGCACATGTGTGTACTTTCCAAATATATGAAAATGTTTTTTCACTTTTTAAAAACTCTTCAAATTTTATAGTGGCTTTTTTACTACTATAAATTTTTCTCAGTCAACAACTACTAAAAGTACAACTTGTAGTATACGAGAGGGTCATCTTTTTAAAACTGAGGTAGAAATTGCTCTTATTCCTGTACATTAAACATAAGCATGTCACTTTAGGCAAATTTATGTACAATGTACTATTTTTAGAAACTCAGAATCAGAATTTACTGTTGGTCAGGAAGCCAGGCCCTGAGAACACATTTCCTACACCAACATTCTTTCTCTATTTCAGCTCCGTGTTTCACAAGCCTCTATGGTCTGTGCAAATAAAGCCCTCTCAATGAAATAAATACACTCCACTTTCCTCAGGAAGTCAGGTATCGAGAAACTGCCCCACAGTCTCCAGATCAGCACACAGCTAGGTAACTCAATCATGAAACGCCAGGTAACAATGATGCTCCAGGCTACTACAGCCAAGTGTCAGAGGTCAGAGTACAGTGGCTAGAGTGGCCAACTCAAGTGTACAGAAACCTTGCAGGAGACACTTAAAGAAGAGGATAAGAACCTGAACATGGCAATAAAAAGTGCCCATAAAGGACACACACACACACACACACACACACACACACACACACACACAAAATGCCAAAGAGTACTCCATCTGGCAGGAATCACATCTGGTTCACATTCTTGGGGAAGGTGAAAGGAGGAATGGAGAGGAGACTGAGCAGAATACATGTTCAAGGCCAACTTGTAGGAAGCTAACAATACAGAGCAAGGCTTGGTGATGATGAAGACTTTTAAGAAGTTAGTCCTTTATCTTAAGAAAGAGAAGACGTCAAATGAAAGAGGTTAGGCACGGAAGTAGAAGCAACAATTTTGCAGTTTAGAGAGGTCATTCAGCTGCAATGTCCTTCGTTCAATGTTTCTCATGTACTGTTGTTCATGGAGTAACTATGATGTCTCCTAAACAAGGAATGCTCATAGAGAGAATTCTATACACTGACTGGGCATTTTTCAAAGCCAGATCAAACTGTATCTTCTTTATGATGCTTTTCCTGTGCCCTTCCTCTTACTCCAGTCAACAAATGTTTTCTTCTCCCCTTTATTTTTAACATTCCTTACTCACACATGTTTATCTCCAGCCCTGATCTCTCTAAGTTAGTCTCACATTTCTGATTCTACTACAGATCTCCATGTAAATGTTCTACCAGTACCTCAATTCAATTCATCCTCTGAATTATTAGATAATATATCCTATAATTCCACTCTGATTATGACATTTCAAGGACCTAAAAAAAAAATCATCTCATAACTTACTAATCCAGCCCAAATTTCCTAGCCTAGCATTAAAGGTCTTCCATGTCTAGGTCAAACCTAATTCTCCATCTATAAACTTTCTAGTCATACTATTTCCCTTCATATATGTTTTGTTTTCTACACCGGCCCTCTCTACAAGATCCGGTAAATACTGGATGCTCAACAAAAGTTGATTTTCTTCCACATGAGTTTGCTATACTCTCCTTCTCCATACAGAAAACTTACAGAAAAACATGCTATCATTCTATATATTTGATCCTCACACAGGAAATTAGGATATTCATATATATGAAACTTTCTTTTGAATAAACTTATTGGTAACCACACAAAAGAATATCAGTGGAAAAGCCTGTAAAATCTGGAAAATAGACAAGCACCAAGAAAGAAGAGTAGTGCGACTGAGCTCCAATGTCAAAAAAAGAAGGCAGCAACAAGCAGTATGCCATAAAAGCTTCAAACATTTGAAAAAGCTGGAATCATTTTACCTGAGACGTTGGAAGCTGAAAACCTATCAGAATTCTTCTAGATGGTTCACTGGTCTAATAGAACTTATAGTCTAGTGAAGAAGATGAATATCTATGGACTTTATAATGCAAGATGGTAAAATCGTGTTCTAATCAAGGTACAAAATGTCTCACACGCACAAGGAGATGAAAAATTCTAAAAGATGAAGAAAGCTTCACAACATACCATACTACAGAGGCTTTAACGACTTCAACAGAGAAAGATATTCCAGGCAGCAGAAACAGTATAAAGGAAATGAAGAGGCAGAAAATGCTAGACATGTGAGAGAAACAGGAAAATAAAAGAACTCTTGGTCCCTAAACTATTACTATTTAGAATGTCTCTATCACATATAGTTTTAATGAATTTACCCTTAAGAGCTATTTGAGCTTAGCATTTTAATTCAGTGAGTTCTTGAAAATATGCAGATGATTATCTGCAGGATGGATCCGTTGTTACTAAACAGGATTTTCTCAACTCAGATCTCAGCTTCTGTTGTAATTCCTAAACGTGGTGCTACACTTGCTTCATTCCCCACTGGCCTTCTCATCAGCATTTCTATAGCAGTCCCGGGATCACACTGAAGGTATCACACTCTTTTACAAACACAATGGAATCAAGAGAAAAAAATTTGTATTTTAAGAATAACCCCATAACAACAAACTTAATAATGTAAAATCAAACCATGTAACTATATACTACAAAGAACTCTAGAATTAGAAGAGACCTTGGGGAAAATCTAGATCAACCATTTGACCTAGATCAACTATGCCTTCCAGATTCTTTCAGGAGTTTAGGATCAAGGTTAAATGACTTAATTTCTCTCTGTGCTTGGGACTAAAGGACACGTAAATACTCAGGAGTTGCTGAGAAGCCACATTCAACGATGAAACAGGAAAGCAGAAAAGGTGGTCAGCAAATAGAGAACAATGAAGTAAAGAAAGGCAAAGACTAGAGACTGGGCAAGTTTCAGGCTTTCCAGTCCTGGCCCCTAATAAGGTCTTCCTGCATTTGGCTCCCATCAAATTCCTTTCTTTTTCCTAAAACTAGTTCAAGTTCATTTCTGTTACTTGGAGCAGAAGCTTAAATGAGGAAATAATCAAAACCCTCCATAAAGTCAATTGGTTGATTCATTAGTGGTCTACCTTTTCTATATTTTCTCTTTATTTGTATTTCCTTGAAAGCCATAAATATAACTTTGGTATGCTATGGAAACAAACATGTGAACAGAGGTCCGGGATTGTGCTGAGGATTTTAAAAGGAAAACCCATCACACCCAGGAGAGAGAAAACACAGGAATATTCAAGGTAAACCCTTGAGGCATCTACCTGTACAGCAATCAGAAATGCTAACTAACAATTGACAAATTAAACAGCTATCTGATTACCCTCTAGCCAATGCCAATTTAATTCTGAATAAAGCAGATAAGTCCAATTCAGTCTCCTCTGAGGTTTGATCAAAAGGTGAAAACCCAACATAGAGCATTTCGTCTGGAAAGCCCCCAAATAACTAGCCACAGTCCTCCTAACCACAGAAAGGTTTGGATGCTCTCCAGTAGCATCCCTAACCTTGACCCAAATTCCAAAACTGAATACAAAACCATCTTAGGGGCTGTGCTTAACTATACCCAAAGAGCAGTTGTGCATTTACCCTATGATATAACCAGCACTTTCTGGTATTAGGAAAAGGGACAAAATTAACAGAAGCTTAATGTAATTAAACTCTGTCCAGGTGTGCACATCTGTGCGTGTGTGCCAGGTATTCAGATGTTTCTGAGGTGGATACAGGCTCCCCAAAGCTGGATCCAATCCCATCAGATCTGACTACAAGTAGACCAGTTTAACATGAATAGCAAGTCAGAGTTGACAATCAGAAGTTTGAACCAATGTAGTGGGTGGCTCTGCAGGGTTATATACACAAAAATAGTATTATAGGATCCTGGAGTTAGAAGGGACTTGAAGACTATGCCCAACCAACATCATCATTTAACAGAGAAGGAAGTTAAACATGTGAACCAAATTCATCAATCAAATCCCTAACTATAATACGTATCACAGGTGAGGTAAAATCAAATGGACTGTGATCAGATTATGATAAAACCAAAAAGTATTATTTCCTAAGGATGCTCTTCAATGGTTGAAAATTTATTTTTGACTTAAAAAGTATAAATGTATTTAAAAATCTATTAAAAACTACGGTTGGGATATCTTTTAGATATTTTTGTTACTTAATTTTAGCAAAGGAGTAAAGATTTGTAACCCAATGGGTTAACATTTTGGTTAAGATATTAGAATAAGCACCTTTAAAAGCCAAAAAACTGTTTTTTGGGGTGTTGATTCAAACCTAAATGATGTTACATGCTTGCAACCTTGGCAGACAGGCAATTTAGGCACTGTGACAAAATTCTAAGTGGCAGAGTTACTTATTTTGATACAAAAACATTCCAGACATTCACATAAGGCCCTAATAGAAGTCACCAGAAATTGCACTTATATAAGTCAGCTGGGACCAAAATTAAAAGAATAAATGTTTAAATGGTCCGAATATAAACTTGGGATTCAAAATTGCTGGCAAGGGGCCACAGTATGGTGGATTTTGGTCTTCAAGGGCTGCTTTACCACAAGTATTAGGTAAGCCAACACATCACTGAGGAAAAAAAACAACATACATATATTCCTTGTACAATCCACTATTTATGTTGCAGCACAGTACTTTTTAGAAGATCGCTGATAAAATGTAAAGTTGGAACCTGTTTTTCCGAAGAAATGCTATTAAAGGTACTCCTAAAATATGAATCTATAAAAGCAGGTCTTTTTGCAAAACAATATTAATCAGAAACAAATAAGAAACTGAAATCATTATTTAAATTAATATCTATAAACTGCAGATTTAATAATGTTAAATAATTTTAAATATCTCAATCTGAGTTGACAATATGTTACATGAATCCTGAAGATTTTTTATAGAAAACTATTTTAAAATCAATTTTGCCAAAAATGCTACAAATGGAAATATGAAGATAGACCAGAGAGTGCTGAACATAATCTATACTTAATAGAGTCATTTTTCAACTAATATACAAGTCCTAGTGTTAGCCACATCTTATTTTAACAGCTTAGTGTATTAGTGGCAAAAAACAGAAGCAAACTAAAATTTCCTAAGAAATTTCAGATCGGAGGAATTATAATTTCTGTTCTTCCATGCCAGATTAAATTAAGAACTGAGAAGTTCTGATGAGTAGATACTCAACACAAATATAAAAGTTTATGTAATTTCACACTTAAACTCTACATTTGTGCTTTCAAATAACTAATTTTTATAATAACGTTATGTAAAAAAAATTCCTCACTGATCTTTCCCACGTGATTTAAAGAAAACTATCTTTAAAAAAAAAAAATCATTCCGTTAAGGCTTAACAATTACCAATTTAAAAGCTTATAGTCCTAAACCAAATAATGGAATGGCACCTTTCGTTCACATAGTTTAACTTAAAAGTGTCCAGCATAAAACTTAAGAAACTTGGATGCTTTTTCCAGTTCAAAACAAAAGTAGCACCTGGCCAACTAAGCGTTTTGTCGGGTTTTGGCCTATTAAACCCCAGGCTAGCCCGCGGGAGCCGCGGCGGCCGCGCCTGTCCGTGCGCCCCTCCTCGGCGCCCGCGCGCCCGCCCGCGGGTCCGGCGCTGCCCCCCGGCGCCGCCCGGGCCCCACGGCCTCCCGGCCGAGCAGCGCGGACCCGGCTCGCGCCTTCCCCCGCGCCGGGCCCGTTATCTGAGCGCCCGCCTCAGCCGGAGCGACCCGCGCGGAACAGTGGGCTGCAGGGGCCCCGCCGCGGGCGCCGCGCCCTCCCTCCCCGGGGGCCCGCGCCCGCTCTGCCTCCCTCCCCCGGGGCCCGCGCCCGGCGACAGCCTCCTGCGGGCTCAGGTTCGCTCCGGGGACGGGATAAGGTGTCAGCGAGGCGGCCAGACGCCCCCCCGTCGGCGGGGGCGAAGCCAGCCCTGACCTCCTTCCAGCCGCCCCTCGCCGCCCGCGCGGGGCGCTGCCGTGCCGCGCCCCTCCTCGCCTCGGGAAGGGGGCGTCCCCGCCGGAGGCTGAACGCGGCGCCGCCGGCGCTCGGCGGGGGTCTGGGGTCGCGGTCCCACCTCCACTTGGCACGGCCGGGGAGGGAGGGGCGCGGCGTGGCGGGGAGGCAGCCCACACTCACCCGACTGCGCGGCTCCTCGCGTCGCGGCCGCGGCCAGGCAGAGGCAGAGGCAGAGGCAGAGCGAGACGGGGCGCGGGAGGGTCCGCCGCGGGCTCATGGAAGGGCCAGGGAGCCGCCGCCGCCGCCGCCGCTGTCCGAGCCTCCCTTCCTCCCTCCCCGGCTCCGGGCGACGGACGGGGCGGCGGGAGGCATGACGGGAAATTCCTGGGCACGGGCAGCCGACTCCAAATATGAGCATAGGAGACGAGCGAGGGAGGACGGCGGAGCGCGCCCGCCGCGGACGGGGCCGGCTGCCCGACCTCGGCGCCGCCAGCTCCCTCCTCCTCGGGATCCTCCGAACCCTCCGAATCCTCCTCCTCCACAGCCGCCCGAGGCCGCCGGGCGCGACCCAGAGATGGAAGCCTTCTGCCAGGGGCGTGCCTTCCCAGAGTTAAAGCCCAAGAGCAGAGCAGAGCATCCCACCTACGGGTCCCACCTGCGACCCCTGAGGGCTAGGAAAAAGAAGCCACCGCTAGGAGACCGGACCGCGAGCCAGGGACCGGAGACGGGGGAGAAGACTGAGTTTAAGTGTTTGAGGAGACTCTTGCTCTGCCCCTGATGAGTTGAGAGCTTTGGTAGTGAGGGGATAAAAAGATCTGTCAAATACTAAAAAGTGTGGAAGGGTGAAGCTGGAACAGTACTGCCAGTTATGCACACACACTCAGGTGAGCCATCCTACTATGCACAATAAACAGACATTATAATACAGAAACAACCTTCCTGCATTCCAGGTGAGTGGACCCTCTACACCAGGGTGTCTTGTGTGTGTGTTCTTAGCCAAAATTACAAAGGGGCTCTTTTCAAACATCTTGAATACTATATATGGAGTTGAGGCAGGCTGAATGACAAGTTTTGCGCACTACCTAAATGCTGATGCTTAGACCTGTCGTTCTTTCCACCATCAACCTCTCCTCAACCCCCTCACCTAGTTTTGTATTTATTGTAGCTTGTCCAAAGGGCAATGTCGAAATTTATTCAAAAGGTGTTACCTCTGACGATCAAGATGTCATCAGAATTACAGTCCCAGATGTGTAATTACAGGCCGAAGCCAGTAGTTCCCTGACTTTTCTTTGGCACTGATTACTCCTTCAAGAATCAAGTCCAAATGACCCTTAGCTTTTCAAGACAACATAATTTTGTCTTAATTACTATAATTTATTTTTTTCTCACTAGTGGGACAGGCCCTGGGGACATAGGATGTTATGTAATTACTTTCGAACATTTTAAGATGCTATAGAAATGATTTATTAATGCGAAATACTTAAAGGGTAAATGTCAAATAGATTTAGAGTGTGGATTATTCTAACATGAACTAAAGCATGGTAATTTGTACATCACACTATTTGTTTGAAAATGCTATATATATTTAAAAATCAGAAACTTTATTTCAAAACAAATTGAATTCTGGCAAAGTACTAAGGTCCATATGCCAAAAACCAGTCCACTTGCAAATGGCTCCCCTTAAATCATCTGGTACTGAGAAACACCACATCCCACAACATCCCTTGCAAGTGGACAGATTTGACCCTTGATGTACTAGCAGTGATAATGGGACTAAGAGCAGATGACCTAAGTAAATTAACAGTAAATATACTCTAATACAGTAAATAAGGGATTTGAAAGACACATAGCATTATTATTCAATTTAGGTACTAGTAGCTAGGTAGTTAGAGGAGAATACTCAGAAAACTTGAGTATTAGCTCACTTTCCTCTTGCATATTTATTCATGTATTATATAAGCATCTGTTTTTCTTACTTTCCCCTCAATGCCTAGCATAGTTCTTTGCCCATAGTCTAAATATTTATTTAAAAACAAAAGTAAAATGAGCCCAGTCATTTGTATATTGGCATATAGGAGCTCCCTAAGTATAGAGAAAGGCTTGTTTCAAAGGATGTAATAATTATGGCTACATTTAAAATATTTTAGTTGACCTTAAGTACAAAAATGTAAAATTATAAAGAATGCAATATCATTACAACCTAATACATGTTAATATAAGTGGAGACTTAATTGTATCAACTCTGCTGACTTGACAGCAACACCAGCAGCTGTTCTAAAGGCTTGATTAAGTATGTTAAAGAGGGGGAAAAAAGAACACAAGTTACTGGGTTCATACAAAGTGCCAGGCACTGTACTAGATGCCTTACATGTAGTATTTCATTTAACACTTACAAATATCTCTGAGCTTACTTTTTATCCCTGTTTTATAGCTAAGGAGACTAAGACATAGATAAGTAAATTACACTACCAGGAAGGAGTGTAGGTAGTAGTGCTGGAATTCAAACCTCATTCCAAAGTCCATATGTACTCTTTTTACCATTCTAATCTGTCCCATTTTCTCTACATTAAAAAAAAAAAAGTGACATTTAAAAACTATATTCGTTGGGCTCTTGTGGTTTTAAGTAACTGGTGTGCACTCAGGTTACCTCAAGTAATAGGGGTAAAGAATACGGGTGGAAATAAGATCAGAGACTTAACCGGCTTGTCAAGTCATCCTTTGTGGGCCTGGGGGGTGGGGGCCTGTGCCTTTGATAGGTAACAGGAAAAGTCCTACTCTCTGACCACATTCCTATGAGTTTTGTAATTTAACCACTTATATATAAATCATATATTTCACAATGTTTAATGTCTTTTTTATTATAATCTTAATAATAATCATGTTAACATACTACCTTAAACATTGTTTTTAAGACAAAGGACCCAGAGGAGTTAACCACTTCCTTGGCTTCGTGTATGTGTGTGTGTGTACCATCCCTCCCCTAACCTAGTGGTGTGCCAGTAAATATTTAACAACCACATCTAGAAGGAAGGAGACCTGAATCGAAACAAAAACCAATTTATATGGTGTCAGTACTGCCACCAACCTGAGTCTCTGAAGGCAGAGTTGGGAAGAGATGCACACAACCAGCTCTCAGGCTTGTAAGAGCCTGCCCCAATACACTGCTGCCCTGCTCCACATGAAATGTCTCAGAACACAGCAATAATTGCAATAATTCAGCTTGCACACCATAGCTCCTTCCACTTCTGTTTCCACTACCTACCAGTTGACTCTTCTCATTCTGTAGTCCCAGCACGAAGAATCTGATTATATCAAATGCCCTAGAGGGGAGAATCTGATTCTATCGCCATTGTTTTTTGTAAAGTTCTTGTATGAGACTCTCATAAGCCACTGAGCAGCTTATAGATTGGCTACCTTCTAGCCAGGTGTCCTCACCTACTTCTTCAACTGTGTGTGTGTGTAGGATGGTAGACTCAACATGTGAAACAAACATGGTCACCTATGCTAAAAAACAGACTGTGTTTCTACCTTTTTAGGGGGTCGCAGTGGGGCAGCTTCTTTCAAAGGGAATCTGTAAGCATGACAGGCATTTAAGCTGTAATCTCTCCAACATACTATTCTCAGCTCTTTAACAACATCCCCTCAACCACTACACCAAGCTTTGAGACAGCCACCATTCCACACATCCCCAGGAACATTTTGAGTGGATACCAACAAATGCAAAAGCCCCCAGTTAGGCTGAGAAACCCTAAGTTAGTACTTAAAGTCAATGAATATTTATCAAGTGCCATTGTTCTAAACCAATAATGATACATTGGAGAGAAAGGAAATTACCTCTTAGGAGGATGTAACAGACTCTGCACAAGAAAGTTTTTCAAACTACACTCAATCCAAACTCCCCAAATTCTGCTTTCCTATCCTGATAAGTAGAATGTTGTCACTCTCACTCCTGAGAACACTGTTCTATCCTGTTGGAAGCGTGCCCCATGCCTCAGTGTGCTGCGGGGCCGGGGGGGGGGGGGGG
>CM053503.1:52463195-52696872 GCA_028627145.1 Eidolon dupreanum | reverse complement strand
AGTGAGCATTCTCCTTCTTTTCATGGTAAAATGGTTTGCCTGTATCTCAAATGGCATGTTTTTATTTTACACAGTTGAAGCCATTCCTTTTGTTGATTAATTCTGGAGAGATTTTAAATATGTATTCCCATGATTAATGTGCTGCCTGATTCTACCAGCCATGGCTGTGGATATGCTACAAGTAATAAATATTTAACAAGATTTTCAATATTGTATAGAATTAAATAATCCTCTCTAGACTATTCAGACTGCTTGGCTTTTGGCAAGATTGTATCACATCAAGTGATATATGCAAATCAACTGCAAACATGCACAGAATAAGGAAGAGGAGGAGCAGGGGCAAGAATAAACTTTTTAAGTGATACATGAAGGTTCTGATGGGAGACTTCTTGATTCTACTCTTTCACTCAGTCTCTATCCCTAAGTGCTTCCTATATCGACAACATCAAGTATGTGTGTCCAGTGTTTAAAGGTATGTATTTTCCAAACAACTGTCCCTAACTGCAAACCTAATAGCTGTTGTTTATCCAAAGTGGCTACAGTCTGAACCAGTGGTAGAGGAACCCCTGGCTCTCTTGGGCTTCCTGGAAAATGAATGGTATGTTGCTCTTCAAAATGGTGCCTCCTTACAGGATATTCATAATTGCACCTCTGCGTAATTTTCACCCTGGTTGCTGCTCTTTGAGCCTTGGTGGTCAGGGACTTGGGTTTTGGCATCAGACAGAACTAGATTTAAGCATAGCCTCCACCATTAAAGCCTGTAGGACAATGGGCAGGTTATTTAACTACTCTAAGCCTTAATATCCTTCTCTGTAAAAAGGAAAAATAAAGATATCTACCACTCATGAGGCTTAGCACAAAATGATAAATCCTTAATAAATATCAATACAGTACTAATATTATTAACTTTTATAATTGCTTACCAACTTTCAATTCCCACAAAGTCACTCTTTGCCTTTAAGCCTTATCTGATGTGATTTCCTTTTTCTGAAATGACTCATAGTTTCTCTTCACAGTTCAGAATCCTACGTTTATATCCAGAATCACCTCTTACAAAAGTCTGTTCAGATTTAACAACCCTTTCACACTTATTTCTTCAAATTTACTTTGCATATTTATACCCAAAGTTACTTATAGTAACTATGTTTTCAAATATGTATTTAAGCTTTAACTTCCTCAAAGTAATCATATTAGGAGGATACACAATATATGAATGATTATTCAAACCATTTGTGAAGACCACTTTTAAAATTGCTATCAAAATGTATAATGTGACTTAAAAAATATCTTCAACACAGGAAAATCATCTTAATGTTCATTCATTTACCAATTCATTCAACAAATATTTACTGAATGCTTACTATGTGCTGGACAGAAATAAATAAACCAGTAAAATATTTAGTATGTTAAAGTGATAACTGATAAAAGAAAGAAGGCAGAGAAGGTTGCTAAAAGTGCTGAGCAAGTAACATTAAAGACATGAAAGAAAGAAGAAAGCCATGCTGGTATCTGGGAGAGCACTAGCATGAGAAAAGGCCACCCCTGAGGCAGAAGCAGGCCTGCCCTGCAGGAGGACATCCAGGGGGCCGGGATGGGGAAGAGGTGAAAAGGGGACATGCGGAGAGTATTAGAAGATGTGGCCCAAGAGACAATTGTGTAGGGTCGTGTGGGTTATTTTAAGGACTTTGGCTTTTATTGTGAGTGAGATGGGAAGCTAGAAAATGGTTAAGCAGAAGAGCGGCATAATATGACTTACATTTTAACAGAATAACTTTGGCTGTTCTGATAAGGAGTGCAGAGACAGAGGGGAGACCTGGCAGATGGTCCTTGAAGAAATCCAGGTGAGAGGTAATAGTGATTTGGAGTAGAGAGAAGCAGTGAAGGTGGTGGAAAGTAATCAAATTGGAAGAAGGGGCCCACAAGATTTGCTGACAGATCAAATGCAAGGTATGAAAGAAAGAAAAGTTAAGAATGTCTCCATGCTTTTTCTTCTTCTTCTTTTCCCCCACTGCTTGAGCATTACAGAATTGCCATTTCCTGAGACAGAGAGGACTTAGAAGTAGGTGGTGGGATAATATTAGCAGCTCAGTTTTGGACACATTAAGTTTGAAATGACTTTCAGACACATGAGATAACATTTGTCTGGACCATTAAATAAGAAACTCGCATGTATGGGGGATGTCTGGGCTGCGGATAGCACAGAGATATTTATGTCATGAGAAGTCCATGGGTTGATTTAAAAAAAAATAAATAAAAGAGCCAGCAAGGGCCATTGAGAAGGTGAGGCTACAGAGGTAGGAGGAAAATCAGGCAAGTATGGAGCTTAGGAGGCAAATGGAGATTTTGTTTTGTTTTGTTTGAGAATATACTTGACTTGTGGAAAAAGACAAAAAAATATTTAGATCCAAAACAGAATAGTTGAATAATTAAGTTATATCCTTTTTATGCTTTTAAGGAGTAAACATAAGGTATTGAAAATAATTTTATTTTGTGATTTATAAATTGACCCTAAAAATTACCCTTAAAAGATAGTCTCGACTTATCTGAGGAATAGCACTAGAATGCAGCTATATTCTACCATTGTAACCACATTGAAAAGCTATCCCTACAGGTCAAATAGCCAAATGCACAATATTTATGGTGTGTAAAAGACAGCTGAGTGACAGGGTCCACCAGACGGATGGGAATAAGAATATCTCTTCAGAGATGGAGAGGAAACTTTGTGAGGCTCAAATTGATACAAAGCAGTTTTAAAACAATTGTTAGAAGTGTTGTACCAGATTTGATTTTATATTTTTTTTAGAGCTGGCTGTCATAAAAGTGGAGAGAGAAATAAATTTCCAGCTGGCAGATTTCTATTCAAACTCCAACTATGCCATTTACAGCTGTGTACAATTTCACAATTCATATCGCTGGGACTTAGTTACCTTATCTTTGAAATGAAAGCAGTAATGCCTGCCTTGCCTCTTCTGGTGGAAGTCAAATGATATAATGAGGAGAATTTCGAACTACTGATATCTAAAGCAAAAGTCATGATTGAGGCAAGCTGCATATTTCTAAATTCACCCATTTTTGTTTTTACAAGCCACAGTTGTTTACATATCTTGAAGATACCTCCTTAAGATTCTGATTTTTAAAAAAAAGTTCCTCCGAGGAAAATGCATAAATACACATATATACACAAAAATTTGGTATAAGATTGCACACTGACTGAAAATCATTTTAGAAAGCAATAGGAGCCAATGTAATTTCTTGTGTGGAAGAGAAACAATGAAAATAACATTTTTTAAAAGTCTAGTACATAGCAGGGTATGGTGTAGATCAGAAAAGGAGAATAATGCCAGCAAGGCCACCCAGGAAGGTTCACATACCCAGGATGGAGGTAATGAGAGCTCGAAGGTAATGCGAGTCAAAGATGGTAGCAGTGGGACTAGAGATGAACAAAGATGGTAAAAGTAGAATTGCCAGATAAAATGCAGGATGCCCAGATACCTGAATTCTAGATAAACACCATATAATTTTTTAGTATATCCTAAACATTGCATGGGGATTACTTACACTAAAACATCATTCATGGTTTATCTAAAATATCAATTTAACTAGACATCTCCTATCTTTATTTGCTAAACCTGGCAACCCTAGGAAAATTGGTGAACTTATTCCTACCCTCATCCCAATATTTCTCTTAGGCAGATTCTGAAACACACACACACACACACACACACACACACACACACACACACACACAAATGTGTGCAATATGACCACTGTGAAATGGAGAGAAAGTCCTTAAGAGCCAGTCCAGCTCTTTCATGGATACTGAGGAGATCAATAAAGATGTCAAATACTTCTTTAGAGACCTATTGACTTTCCAGTTAGGGCATGAATTTTATTAATATCAGGGCTATAGTCTATTCTATTCTATACTATTCTATAGTATTGAGGTTTTGTATTATCCAATACAATCTACAAGGATGTGTGTACACACGTGCATGGATTTAAAATACAAGTTCATCAGCAAAGAAAACGCAGGCTCACAGTTGCCTGAAAGAGAAGCTTGAGTAAGAAACATGAATTGGAGGACCCTCATTTCGTCCATCATCCCCAACTACATACATGCACACGTGTACATGTGCAAGTGTGAGAGATGGGGCAGGGAAGTTTTTTCCCTACGCAGCCCAAGCCTGTGGCCTTACTTGATTGGACAGTGTATGGTACGGGTGGGAAGGAAGAAAGGCTCAGAAGATGAGGTCCTTCCAGTGGAGGAGTAGGAGCGGTTAAAAGAGTCAAAGAAGGAAATCCATTTGACGTGGTAACACAAACCTGAAGGAAAAATAGGCAGGATCATTCAGGAAGGTGACTTTCTCAGTCTAAAAGCTTAAGACCTTTAAGGCCTTATCACCTGGAAGGTGACTTTCTCAGTCTAAAACCTTTAAGGCCTTATCACCCCTCATGTGATGAAAGTGAAAATCTGAACTGCAGAACTTTAACCCTTACCTCTCCTACTCTGTAATTCTATTCTGCAATTACATTACCAAGCCCTACTGTCACATTTTGGTGGAGGCTGAAAAGTCAGGACAGCAAGGAGAAACCACTCTTCTTGTAGATATAGGGGCAGACTAGGATTCACAGCTGATGTTCAACGGTACCCAAGAACAGCCCACAGTGAAGCCAGAAGCCACAGAAGGCCCTCAGCCCATGCCCCTTGTGGAGGAGAAAGTAAGGTCAGGCTTCCTGATTGACCTATGGCTTGTTGAAGCTTTCCCCTGGGCAAGACTGAGAACTGCAGATTTTTGAGAAGTAGAGATATAGAGCAAGACTTGGCAGGACTTGGACACTGACTGAATTCTCAACAGTAACTTTGCAAAAGAGGCTAGATTCTTCTTTTGTGGCTCCTCACAGTGTCAAGAGTGCTTAATAAATGCTGTTTGCCAGCCCTTTAAACTGGGGGGGCAGGGCTGAAGGGGAAAGGAGATGGCTAAGGAAGAATTTATAAATGTTCAACTCTCAGAGAGAAAACAAATAGACCAAATAAAACTATCAGCTGCTTATCGTTCCTCAGTGGTATTAAATAAAATAAAAATAAAATAAAAATCAAAAACTTAGCTCCTTCTAATAATCATTATATTCTGCTCCTAGTGGTAACAGACAGTAACAACTAGAACTATAAATAAAATTTGCTCACATTAATGAAAATATGTAACTGTATCACAACTAAAGCTCTGAAACTCAGATACTCAGTGGAAAGAAACCCTAAAGTGACATTTACTATATATAGTGTTTGAAGTAAAAGCAAAGCATTAAAACAGTAAAAATATCTTCCAGATGAATCAACTTCATGTTACAACACATCAATAAGGAAAAATACACTGGAAAATTTATACATTAAGTAAACAAGGATGGTAAAACATGAATGAAATAGTGCTGTACTGTTTTGAACTTTGCCTCTAAAATTCCTTTGGTCTGACAACAGAACATGTTATTTCCTGTTCTTATACTCTGTGGAAAGTAGCACACCCATTTCAATCTTTGTCACTTTTTTCCTGTATCAACATTCATGAGAGGAATTATTTTGGTGCTGCCCTGATAATTTCTCCCTAGGTTGAGCCATCTTGCAAAGGGCCTCAAAATTAAGTATCAGAATTACCTGGAGAGCTTATTACTATCCTGGGATCTTTCCTAGATACAGTGATTCAGCAAGTCTGGTGAAGGATTCAGGAATCTGCTTTTCTAACAAGTATCTCAGATAATTCAAAGACAGGTGGTCCACAGATCCTTCTTTCAGAAACACCAGTTTAGAGTAGCCACAGTAATTTTCATGACTACTTCCCAATTGAGGGGGATAAGTTTTGACCTCTCTTTTCTATAATGCCCATAGCAGAGGGGAGAGGATTATAGGAAAACACATGAGAGTATATATGACACAGCTTTCATGACCTTTACAAAATATGCTTACTCATAATCCAAATAATCAGTCAACTCAAATAAGTAGAATTTCCAGTTTTACCCTATAATAAGGGAGGTTCATTATAAAATGAAGCACTCCAAGATTCTGAGTTACTTCTTGAGTCATCAATGATTAAATTAAGCTCCTCACAGTTTTAGCGCTGTGAATATTTTATTACATCCTTTGAAATGGTTATTTTTAAATCAGGTTATAACTCTTAGGTTACTAGAATATTAAGTTTCTTAAGGCATATCTTTCAAAATTACCCTAAATAGGAATTTTCTGTTCTGATCTAATACTAGAATGATATACCTTATGATAATACATATTCTTTTTAAACTTAATGAAAATAACATACTACTCTAAACATTTCGATTAGATGGGACAACATTTATTCCATCAATCTCCATATATGATAAGGTTCTGTTTTATAACTAAGTAGTATTTTAAGTATATTCAGCTATTCTTGGGGAAAAAGCAAGAAAAGCAATTTTGATTTTTCCATGTTATTAAATCAAAGTGGAAAATGAAAAAGCTAATTTTTTATATAAGTAAGCTGTTTTATTTAGATATGATACTGTAATTTTTGAAAATGTGGTTTCATTTAAATGTGATATATCAAAAAGTGATTTAAAAGTGAAACATGTATAATTCATAATGGTGAATAACAGAATGAGTGGCCAGTCAACAAGGTTTGTAGTGGCTAGTTCTTTGAATGTGAGAATAGGATTCAGTAACTCACACGACTACTCATAGAAACAATCTCTCTTGCTCACCGTCTGCTTCTCAACTCATCTCTATTGTCCTGTTATCTTCCAGGGATGTACACCATACAACAGAGCCTCATTGTTACCTGCAATGTATTACATGAAATTAATTTCTAATACTTTTACAGTTAAAAGGTAATACCAGCTTATATGTTTGGATTCACAATAAGAAACATTTTAATAACACAGGACTGAATATGGTCTATTACTTTCAAGATTTAATGTCCTCCACTGGTAAAGCCCAGCTGGTTTACGCCAGTCAGGCTGACACCACTTTGACCAACACTGCCCTAGTCCCAGTGATGATATAACACTGTCATAGCTGGGCTCTGAACCTCAGTGTTGCTCACATTGAGAAACAGAAATTTACAGTTAAATTGTTCTGCTTTTTGAAACAGAAGCACTGAGGAAAAAAAGAGAATTTGGATATGCAAATGTTGGGAAAGAACTAACAATAATAAAATACTTTAGGAGAAATGAAAGACTAACAAGGTATACCGCTCCAAAGTCAAATAAAAAGGGAGAATACATTAGTTTCAAAAGAACAAAAATAGTTAATAGTGAAGAACAAAAACAACCAGTTTTAGAAATAAAGATGTCAACTCTCTGGGTGTTCAATACTGCACCCAATAGAGAATTCGCCATTTATATGTTTACTTTAGATCTTTGGTAAATATCTTTTACCAAATTTAGAAAGTTCCCTTCCACTCCTGGTTTGCTTAGAATTACTTTTTAATAAAAGGATCTATGAGTGTTGAATCTTATCAGATAGTTTTATGATATCTGTGTAAGATAATCATATTTGTTTTGTTAATGTGGCATTAATATTGATTTTCCAATGTCAAACCAATCCTGAATTTCTGAATAAATCCAACTTGGTCACAATGTGTAATTCTTATATGTTGCAGGATTTGGGTTGCTGTCCATTTTGGTTTGCTTAGGAGTTTTCCATCTTTGTTCAGTGAGTTTAGCCTGTAAAATTTTTTTGTTTGGTTTCTTCATCAAGGTTATATTAATCAAGAGAGTACCCCTTTTTCTATTTCCTGGAATAGGGAATGTCATTTAAAAAAAGGAAGCACTGAAGAGACTATAGATTCTCAAATGTCTCTCTTGTGTGTGAGCCTTGTTAAGAGTGAATACAATGAAGAACAGCAAAGGGATATAAAAAATAAAATCACATTATTAAGTGGTTGGTCTCACAGACCCTGATTTAGAAATGATAACAGCATGTTATATAACAGGCATTTTACATGATTTCATTTAGCTCTCTCAACTGCACAATTACTGAGTCTTAGACTATTTGAGCATGGTTCTCACTCCAGACTGTGCTCTTAACCACTCTATTCCTCCTCTTCCTGCCCTGCCCCCATACAGAGAAGACCTTTAAGACATCTGCTAACAGTAACAATGCACAGGTTTGCAGCCAAAATGAACATAGCTCTTTCCCAAAGTGCTGAAATTATTAAAAAGTCTAAAATGTCTGAGCTTCATTATCAAAGGTTAGAATAATTCAAAATATACTAGCAGAAGAAATCAAATTAAGAAAATGGAATAAAGACAACTATGGGAATCCTAATTAAGGTAAACATTTAAATATACATAATAAATATTCATGGGGAAATTTTGTAAAAAACATATAATCCAACAGATTGGGCTACACTGCTAAATTATGAAGTAGTTCTCTAATCATATATATACTATACTCCTTTTACTCTCAACACACAATTTTCCACTTTGAACAACTCTGACATAGACATTCATTTTAGAATCAATGGTGTCTTTAAAAATTAGTGAATTACAAGAGAAAATAATTTGTCTATCTGTATTAAACTTTTTCTTTTTCTTTTTTTTGCCAGGAGATTGATGTTTGCTTCTGTCTAGGTGAACTACAAACTGTGAACATTTTATAACTCTCTCTTCGCTTTTTTTGGACCGTGCTGGTGGTAAAAATTGAAACCACAATCTGAATAAGGACCAGCTGGTTTGTTTGCTGTCCCCTTCCAGAAACAACTCTAGTTCTCATTTACCCTGACTCTAAAGTTGTTCTAGCTTTATGCCAAGGTCTTCTATCAGAATCTACATATTGTGTGTTATTTTTGTTGTTTTCTTTTGTAGTGGCAGAGAAAATGGTGACTCCTTCAACTAACAATCTTAGATGAAATATATTTGAAATAATGTATATACAATTTAAGCAGCACAGACAATATTTTCACTTTACATATTCTTCAAAGACATTATCTTAACTACCATGCATGATTCCATCACATGATAATCCATAATCATTTCTGATTTTTATAAATTTCAATTGCCTCTAATTTTTATATAAAGTTGTAATGAACATCATTTCCCTATATCCATGTCATCTGATTTCTTCACAATTCCTAAAGATTAAAATATAAGGTCAAAAAGTATGACAATTAAAATTTTTATGTATTGCCAAGCTGACCTATAGAAATGCTCAATTTACAAGACTACCAGCATTTATGTAAGAGGTCTCTTTTCCCTAAACTTAAATAAAATCTGTCAAATTTCATGTGTAAAAAATTTCTCAATTGTCAATTAACTTGTATTTATTTTTGTGGCTGAATGTTTCATGTATCTGTTGCCTGTTTGCAGCTCTTCATTGTGGAATGTCATTTGACTATTTATTGGGATGTTAATCTTTTTAAGTTAGAATAATTTTTATTTGTAGAATAGTTTTGCATATCATATATCTGCTAATCTTTCCATTTCATTGTTTTAATACTTTTGAATTTTCAGATGTACTGATCATTTTTAATATACCAAATATATAGCATTTTTCTTTATAATTTTTCTGTGCTTAATCCTGTATCAAATGTTTTCCTCTGATTTTTCTTTTGGTTATTTTATGACTATTTTTCAACATTTTATTCCTCCTGGAATTTATCTGAGCATGTGTAGAGAACTATTAATGAGTAAAAATTGCAGAAGGCTGATACTGTTGATATCATATTGATGATATAATGTCTAATTTGAAAATAGAACTGGAGTGAATTCAAAGAGAAAAAAAGTCTAAGTTGCCTCCTTATCCATTCTCTACTATAATCTACTATTCTCTTCCCTATCCCAAATAACTCTATGTTCACATAATGATATTATTCATGTTCTCATTTTTTCCAGCTAATTGCTTAGAACAGTGCTCCCAGACCTTTTTTCATTTCATGGCACTGAAAGAAAAGGATAATTATTGCACAATGCACTGGTTAAACAGAGGAGGCTACTTAACAGCCTGCCAGAGGTAACTAGGCCCTGAGTTCCACCACTGCAAGTCCAGTTGCCATTCTAAAAGCTAATTATCTTGGCACATCTGTAACCCATTTGTGGCACACCAGTTGCGAAGTTCTGTTCCAGAATAGTCTGCTACTTATGCTCCTCTGATAGAATCCATCCTCCACTGATATGTTACCAGGGTTCTATATGTCAGATGCTGGTAATGATGTTGAGAAACCCAACTGTAATGATCAAATAAAAAGAGAGCCCTGTAACAAAATAAGCATCAGGAAATCATCCCCCTTGCCCCTTTTGTCCTTGAGCTTGCCACGGTAAGGAGGGAGACTGAACTTCAAGAGGAAAACTGAATGTTGTGTTATTGGGACATATGACATCCTTGTGAAAGACATCCTCTCTGTCAAGTACGAGGAAAGAGAGTGACTCCCACAGTGTGAAGTATTTGGTCATTAAAATCTAAGTTACTACCAGCCAAAAGGTCTGTGCCTCCTCTAAGGAGATACAGCTATCGGAGCCATATACTATGGCACTAGCTACATTAAGTCTTTAACTTTTGCTCTTAACTTTTAAAAACTTTCATTGAATGAGCCAATTTCCCCACTAATTTTTAAAGCCACCTTTGTCTTATGCTGAATTCTTATATATCAGAATGTCCTCATAATTAAAGTATATTCTTCTCTGCTGCACAGTACCATCTATGGTAATATCTGTGCTTGCTAGTCTTGCAGATTCTCATTCAAAATCACACAGCAAGTGCAATGAAAATCTGCTACAAAGTGAACTAGCAAATCTTGCAAAATATGTGGGATTTTATAAAGTTGGTAAAGACGATGAAAGAATATTCAAATTACAAGCATAGCCATAGAATGTGTGAGTCAATCCAGTTAGCAATTCAAGAGGAGTTGCCAAAGACAGAAAGGACAGTTGCCAAAGACAGAAAGGACAGTGACACAAGAAGTGTGTAAAGGAATGATTTGACTAGACATCAAAAATGGGTGAAATCTGTGATCCTTTTGTAAAATGATTTGATTACAGAGTAGAAATCAAACAAGTGAAAATCATTTTGAATAACTGTCAAGAAATAAATGTCAAAAAATTATTTCTAGGAGTTAAATATCTGTTAACTTTATTACATTAAAATGTTCATTTTTTTTAATTTTAGCAAAAAAAAATTCAAATTAAAGTTCTAATGAAACTACTTATTAAAAAACAATGTTCCCTGATTTAAGTGTACTTAATTCAAGTAACCTTCTGGTATCAGTTATGCTCAGATAAGTTACCCATTTAAAGGCATTTACTGTCTGCCTATATATTTGTGTAACAGTGTTAACACATTTAATTTGCTTTAGTATCTGATAGGGCCAGTCTCTCCTTATTAACCATGTTTTAATTTTAAAAATTTGTTTCCTTTCTTGTTGTCCTTCCAGCTGATATCCTAGAAATTCATTTAAAATCCCTAGAAATTAATTTAAATCTATTGAAAACTTTATTGCAATTGCATTAAACCTCTACTCATTTAGGAAGAATTAGATAACCTTTTGCTGTATTCAGTCTATTGAGGAAAAATGATATACTTCCCCATTTATTTGTTTTCCTTGATTTCTTTTAGGAAAGTTTGCCCAAATAGTCTTACATATTTCTTGTTTTCTTCACATGTAATATTAGTATACCTATCTGTTAAATCACCATCTAAAACAGAATACCCCTACGAACACTCAGACAATAATCACAAGAGTGGGATTGCTTTTCTCTAACGAGCATGAATGCTTTTGAAAGATGAGAGCAATAGGAATAGTGCAATAGCATTTATTTCTAGCAATATGATGGAACAAGATATCCTGAATAAATCTCCCATTATAAAATATCTTTTATACTGGATTAAACATGAAAAACAAATTTTAAGTGAATTACTGATCTAGCAATAAACGGAAATCCTTAGGACAAAAGCAAAACAAAACAGAAAACTGAAGATATAATCAAGTGTGGGAACCAGTAGTGACCCAAAGATCATCTGCTGATGCCTGGTGACCTAGAGTTTGTAACAGCAGACTATATATTCTCTTCAAATTCACATGGCACATTCTTCAAGACAGACCATATGCTACGCCATAAAATAAGGTTTGAAAAGTTTAAAAGGATTGAAATCAGACAAAGTATGTTATCCAACCACCTGGAATAAAATTAGAAATTAATATTAAAGAAATATGGGAAATTTACAAATATATGTACATAAAACAACAAATTTCTAAGTAACTAATATGTTTAAAAAAAAGGAAATTAAAATACTTTGAGATGAGAAAAAATGAAGACACAACATACTTAATGGTGAAAGACTGAATGTTTTCCATTAAAGATCAGGAATGTGACAAGGATGTCCTCTCGCCATGTCTATCCAACATTATACTGGAGGTTCTAGCCAGGGCAATTAGAGGGGAAATGCCATCTCAGAATAAATAAAATTATCTCTATAGGTAGATGACATGATCTCATATATTGGAAATTCTAAGCAATTTACTAAACCTATTAGAGCTAATAAGCAAGTTCAAAAGGGAGGCAGAACCCAAGAATATACAAAATTTAATTGTATTCTATACACTCGCAATGAACAATCTAAAAATGAAATTAAAAAAACCAATTCCATTTATAATAGCATCAAAAAAAAATAAAATGCCGAAGAATAAATTTAACAAAAGCAGTTTAACAAAAATAAATTTAACAAAACTTATACTCTGAAAACTGCAAAACGTTGAAAGAAATTAAAGACATTAAATAAATAGAAAGACATCTCATTGTGTGTACTGGAAAACTTAATATTGTTAAGATAGCAAGAGTCTCCATGTTAAATATTGATATACAGATTGGACACAATCCCCATCAAATCCCAGCTGGCTTCTTTGCCATAACTGAAGCTGATCCTAAAATTTCATAGGAAATTCAAGGGATCAAGATTAGCTGAGGCTTGAAAAAGAAAGTTGAAAAAGACAATTCCTGATTTCGAAACTTGATACAAAGCTATAGATATCAAGACAGTGTGGTAGTGGTATAAGGATAAACAAACAAATGGAATAGAACTGAAAATTCAGAAATAAACCCTCACTTTTATTGTCAACTGATTTTCAGCAAGGGTGACAAGATAATTCCATGGGGGGGAAAAAGAGTGTTTTCAACAAATGGTGCTGAGACATTCCCAAATGCACATCCACATATATACACCTACCTCACACACTATATATACACTAACTCAAAATGGATCAACAACTTAAATGTAACAGCAAAAATAATAAAACTCTCAAAGAAAACAGGAGTAAATCATCATGACCTTAGATTAGGCAATGGTTTCTTAGACACCAAAAACACAAGCAACAAAAGAAAAAAGAGATAATTAGACTTCATCGAATGCAAAGGTCTAGGCCCAGTGGAACAATGTTCCTAGAGATGAAAAGTGTAAGAGCCCTATAGAGGAAAGTATATGGAGAAACAGAAAGTAAACTAGAGTGGGTAGAGAAATTTAAGTGAAAGAGGCATGATAGAAGAAATATTTGAAGAGATGGGCATAGGCCAATTCACAGAGGGCCTTAAAGGCCATGACAAGAAATTTGGACTTTATTCTAAGTGCATTGGGAATTGAAGGATTTTATTTTAGGGAGTGACATGTTCTCATATATGTTTTTGAAAAAAATTTTGATTCCTGCATGGAAAATCAATTGTAGCTGGGTAGGGAACAAGGGAACCAGCTTGGAAGGTTTTTGCAGTAATCCAGGGAGGCAGGGAGAGGGAAGGTGAGAGAGAGAGAAAAAAAAGAGCTGAAAGGACTTATTAATGAATTTAAGAATTGAGGAAAAAAGAAATAACTTCTAGATTTTCAGCTTAAGCAACTGACATGATGTAATTTTCTGAGAAAGGTAAAACTAAAAATTTAAAACAAGGAGGCATGGAAATCAGAGTTTTGTTTTTGGTACGAAAAATTTGAAAAACCTTTAGTCATCCAAATGGATGTATCAAGTAGCGAGCTGAATATATACAAGTCTGGACCTAGGAGAGGAAGCAAAGCTAGAGATCAAAATCTGGGAATGATTCATTAGGCCTGGGCAAGATCACCTAGAGAAAACATCTAAATAAAAAAGAGACAAGGCATTCTAGTATTAAGAGATTGATAAAGGGGGAGGAACTGGCAGATGAGACTAAAAAGAGGTAACCAGTTAAAAGGAGGAAAAATGGGATTGTGGTGTGTAAAATAACTCAGAGGTATTATCTGCCTGCAAATTAAGTCATATGAGGCAGAGAGTCAAAAATTTATCAAAGAAAAAAAGGCACTCCCCCCCCCCCAACAAAAAGTGAAAGAGGTGTGAAAAGGGAGAGAACGGCAGAAACAGTAATCATTTATACAGTTTTAAAAGTATTTCAAGAATATGGAAGCCAAAAATTGTAATCAGGAGATACAAGTTAATCTCACAAAGGGTATAACAACAGTTCTCACACTTGAGTGTGCATCAAGATCACCTGGAGCATTTGCTAAACCAGATCACTAGGTTCCAACTCCAAAGTTTCTGATTCAGTAAGTCTGGGGTGGGACCTAGTAATTGGTTTGGATTACCAAGTTTCCAAGTGATGCTGATGCTGATTTGAGAACCACATTTGATTATCACTGACCTAGAGAAACTTGACCATATACAACAGGATGTTCAAGAAGGAATGTTCATAGCTACATTATTTATAATAGTAAAAACTGAAAACTATCTAAAGGTCTATAGATAGTTCAATGAATAAACTGTGGTATATTTTATAATAGAATACTATATACAGCCATGACAATGAAAAATAGCTACACGCATTTATATAGTTGAATCTCAAAAACAATGTTGAGCAAAAAAGTCCCTGAAGTATACATATAATTTGATTCTATTCAATGAAAGGTCAAAAGCTCTAATAAAACAATGTTAATATTTAGAGATACATAACTATGCGGTAAAACTATAAGGAAAATTAAAGAATTCTTAACACAATTCAGGATGGTGGTTATCTAAGAGATGGAAGAGAGAGGCATCAGGCAAAGGCATACAGAGGTGCTTCTAAGTTAATGCATATCTCAATAATAGTGTACTTCAAAATGTACGTAAAATATATGCTTTCTACATATATATGAATTATTTCATAACAAAAAAAACTTTAAATAAAAAAGGAAGTAATGATCGGCTATGGTGGGTGGTACTAAGAATTCAAGAAAGATGAGGACATAGAACTGACTCTTGAATTTGGTAAAATTAAGATTTTGGTGACCTCTAGAAAAGCGATTTCAGAGGAGTGGTAACAGAAGCCAAACTAGAGCAGATTGAGAACACTATAATGCAAGATAAAACTGCTAAAACCATAATAGAAGTTCCAATAAATATTTCAGGAATGCACATGGTAGGAATTACTTCCACTACGGGGTAATCAACACCTCCTGGAGGAGGCGTTTGTAAAGGATTTTTGAGGATGGGCAAGATTTGGGTATACGGAAACAGGAAGTAAAGGATGTTTCGGGGGGAAAAAAACACAAATAGCAAAAACAAAAAACAAAAAAAAACCCATGAACAATACCAGTAAAGGCAGAATCAAGCAAAAGTTAGGTATGCATGGGAAAGGTAAGCAGTGCAGTTTAGCTGGAGCGCAGTAACTGGGTGAGGACTGGGATTTAGCTAGTAAGGCACAGGTTGGTCTAGACCTGCACTGTAAGCATGGTAGCCACTGGCTACATGTGGCTGTTGAGCACTTAAACGTAGCTAGTACCACTGAAGAACTGAAGTTTTAACTTGAATTAATGTAAATTTAAAAACTTTTAACTGATTCAGTTATAGGAAAACTTGTATGTTTGGAAGAGTTTGGGTATGTGAATCTACTTTTTCCCAACTACAGATTTTAGATCAGGAATTTTCAATGAAAATGTGGTATCTGAATTGAAATGGGCTATATATAAGGTGACCAACACTACAAATTTTAGCACTGAAGGTCTTTAAATGCAGGGTCATGCTGTGTTATACTCTAGATACACATTCACGATGTATTATACACCCTGGCTATAAGTGTGATACTCTAGTTTCAAAGCATGTAAAATAGCTCATTAATAAAATTTTAAATCACATGTTGAGATGATAATACCCTGGATATATGTATTAAAGCTACTTTCATCTGTTTTTTTCCTTTATCTTTTTGGCCATCAGAAAATTTTAAGTTACACATGGCTAACATTGTGTATCTATTGGACAGCACTAGAGTCTTGGTAAAGGCAGACTTAAACACCAACTTAAGTATGGCTTTTATTCAATAAGAAATAAGAGCCAGTGAAATCTCAAAATGTACATATTATTAGCTTTTTTTTATTAGTAAAAGGAAGTATTGCAGCATTTGGAAATATAAAAATAAGACTGCCCTTTACAAGTTAAAATTTTTAATTAATTCAACAAATCAAAGCAGAAATGAAGTCACCGAGGGAAAAAAAAATGGTTTTGAGGCCTCTAAGACTAGGTTACAAAGTCTGTAGAACTTCAAACAAGTTCTAGTCTTGGGTATACGGCAAATCATTTATCAACGGTCCTATTTAAAAGCCATTTTTAAAAACTATTCCTTCTTTTGACAGCCACAGGTTTCTAGATCTATTCAACATTTAATCTGTCTATAAACCAGGAAAATTTCTAATCAGTATTAGAGAATCATAGACAACTCTAGAACATTGTTTTTTGAAGGTCAGATTCTCAAAAACAGTCTCTTCTTGCCATTCCTCCAACAATGTACTACAATAGAAAAAGTCAGATTACATCTAGATTCTGCATTCTAGGAAATCTTATCCAGCACCCTGACCAACTCGGGCTCCCCACTCCAGTAATCATAATTTAGAAAATGTCACTACCATCTAACCAGTTGCCCAAGCCAGAAATGTGACCACTATATGAAATTTCCACTTTACCTTCACCCCAAAGACCTTTTCAAACTCCACCTTAATTTGTTTCATATTTTCAATACTTCCTGTTCCTAATTCCCACCTAAGAGCCAAAGAACTAAATATTGCTGAATTGGGATTAAATTTTCTGTGTCTTCTGGGATTCTGTGTCATCGAATTCACTTCCATGGTTTTAACTCCCAAATTATGTCTCTAGCTGAGATCTTTCTCAAAAAATCCACTAATTAGAAATCCAATCACCTGCTAGAAACATCCAGCTGAATATTCCACTGGCATCCCAATCTTAACATATCCAAAAATCCAATTTATTATCTTTCCCATCCAATTTGTTATTGCCTATTCTCCAAACGTTGGTACTGTTAGAGTTCCTACAGTAGAAAATTGGACATCAACCTCAGTATCCAACTTGAGTACTTCCCATTTCATCTTATTCTTCAAATCCTTTCTCCATTTTCACCTCAACAAATTCTCATCTAATTCCCTTTAACATCCAACATCCAAGCTCCATAATGTGATCTATAAAACCTTTGATGATCTGATCATTGCCTACCTTTCCTGTTTTATTGTCTTGTACTCACTAATTCAATCATAAAGAACTACCTGTAGTTTATACATGTCCTAGTTTGCTTCTCAACAATATATCTTTTTACATGTGCTCTCTATGCCTGAATAGCCTTCCTTCCAATCTCAGGAGCATGTACGGGTCTCCAATGCCCAACTATGAAAGAAAAAGTAAATCTAAGAACATAGGTTCTACTGGTTTTAAAGTGTAAGGATCAATACAATGAGTCTATCCCCTAATAGAGGTTCTTAGGTGTAGAAATCTATCATCAGGATGCATTTCTAATCATAATGTTCCTCCAGTGGGGCTTAAAGGCAGTAGCTAGTCATAGGTACTGAACCAAGAAAACAAGCATTTTGGACATTGTTTCTTTAAACCACAACTTATAGTTTCTAATTATTTTTAGTTCTTAAGTACCTGTTCTTGAGCATCTTTTCTGAAAGAGTGGCTACCAAAATTCTGCTTGACTTAGCATCCTCTGTTGAGTCATCTGGAAGAAGGGACGTGAGGAACTGCAAGGTCAATCTTATTAAAGGAAATGTTCTAGGCACAAGATACATCAAAATATTGTTCACTTTGAAATAACAATTTGTCATCCAAACAGCGATTACAAGAAAAATATAACAAATGTTCACAAGATACTCAAGAATCTACAGACCAGTGAGTATGAAAATGGACTGTATAGTAACTCAGGTTCCATACAATAATTTTTGAACTCATCACAATAGAAGCTCCCCTAAAAGCTCAAAGGAGACTTATCATTGTATCTACACTAATTAAGAAAAAATTTGAATTAAAACATAGCTCCACTGTTATCTCATCTGCCCTGCTGTCTTCTCCATCTATAAGATAAACAGGTGCCTCTGTTCTCCCAGAACTACTACTTTCTCTCTCACTATATTTTCCACACCATATGTCCTATGTTCTTCTTCTAGACTGTGACCATCTTAAGGAGTGAGCTATGTCTTTTTCATCTTTGCATCACTAACACTTCAGTGCTAAGTTTACCAACCAATTGACTATTCAAGTCTTCTTTGTACTTGATTAAACCATCAAAAACTCTAAACCAATGCTATTAAAAATAGCTATCCCATAAACTATTTGTTATGAGATAAGGAGTTTCAGTCAGTATGTATACAAGAATGGCTTCCTTTATTGAGAAAGTCTTGTTATGAAAAAACCGTGTAAACTAAATAATGTTTTAGTGATGCTGCTGAAATTACATTCTTGCCGCACTTTGATCCAAATATGAGAGTCAGACAAAGACATTTTCATAAAGAAAAGTAAGATGATGAGGAACGGATGGCTAAAATTAACTTTAGGGTCTTTATCCATCTTTATAAACACACGTATATTTAGAGATCTCCAAAAAGATTCTAAATAAAGGCACCTATTTTCACTTATTAAAAAAATAAAGACACAGGGCTCTTAAAAGTTTTTTTTAAAAGCCGAGACGCATTAAAAAAAAAAACCTAATAAATTTTTAATTTTTCCTTTTTGTAACAGGACAAGTAACAGATTACATCAAACTTCAGAACTTCTCAAATATCTGATATTATACATATTCCCATCTGTCTTGCAGAGAGGGACACTGGTGAGCTTAACAGTTTCAGGTAAAATAAGCTGCATAATAGTATATATTACAATAATAAATGTACAATGTTTACATGAAATATGTTTTAGAAGCAAGATAAAGATGCATCTGCATCAAAAGGCGACCTTTTAAAATGCCACAACTATTTTTTACATTCACTCTTGCAACAGGTCACAAGATGGGGTCACTAAGCTCAGATAAATCACTATGATGCACATAAAATACAGAAAGATGGTTATTTATATATTATATATATATTTATATTTTCACACTTTAGCATCTGAGACATAAACTGAGAATTTAAAATTTATTCTCTTCAGATAACAAATCATTTTTTATTCTTCATAAACATGGTGCCCACAAAAGCACATAGGTAAGGCACAATAGGGTTTTCTGTTACAGAACAGTGTGCATCATGTTTACTTAACCAGAAAACGTGCATTATCTGTGCAAGTTCATGCTGCAAACCCAACACATATACAATAAAAACCAAAAAGGAAACTGAGCTTTAAACAAAATCAAAATTGGTACAATTCCAGCTGTTTCACATATTCATTTAGACTGACAATGATATATCAACAGGTTAACTTTTAAAAAGCCAGTTGTTACAAGTAAACTTTGCTCCACAACTATTTTAATCTGAAATCATAAACAGTAATAAAGTAACTTTACTGAAACAAAGTAAATACCGAGGCACAAAGCAACGGTCACTCTACTATACTGCAAACTTTCATGACCTAAAATTGTAAATATAATTTTTCAAATACACATTTTGCTGAAACCATGTGCCCTGCTTTAAACTTGACATATAACAGGGGAGCTAACATTTCATTAAATTATAAATAGATTGGGAAATGACTTAATCCCAATGGTACTATATCATAGCCCTAGTATTTATAATAAATACAGCTTTTCACAAAATACTTTTCCAGTATCTGCCAATTGCTTCTTTATTGCTCACATAAATTTGAATCCATTACAACTGGTATCGAAACTTTCACACAAAATCATACTTGACATTTTTATATAAAACCTATAAAAGATATTTGAAACTTGTAGCTAATACTTCCAGGTGTTCGGCTGTTTGATCTAGGTGATAATACAGTCATATGTATACATATATGTATGTATATATGCCTATATATACATACATATATATACACACACATATATACACATACATATATATACACATTAGATTATGAATAAAATAGGAAGCTTATTTTACTGCTTTAATGCAGACATCCTCACAAAACAAGACTACTTTCGCCACCACCAGCATTTATACATATATACATAAGCCAGTTTAAGTACATATACATCCACTTACATGTAACCCTTAAACCCAAATTAGTTTTCCCATATTCCAGCTGTAACAAATAAATCTCTTACAAGCAATAAAAACCTAAGGTTAAATTGGGAAATGAACTGTTTTACCACATTAGCCTGTAAGGAAATATGCAGGTGACTGTATACAAAAATTCACAACATTAGTTCACAGGAAATTATGGAAATACAAGAAGCCTCTTCACCATGCTTTTGTGTGGTTATCAAAACACTTCTTGGTGCAAAAATACAACCACCAAATCTGAAAATGCTTAATAAAGTCAATGTTCCTCATGCAAAACTTCAAATGCACTGACTTAGCTGAGCTCCGAAACCTGAATGAAACAACTATTTATCTACTCGGCGTTGCTGCCTCACTGCTAAGTCCCTTTGGAACCTTAAGATTTCTGGAACGTTCGAACAGAGCTGTATTCAATAAAAATGTTACATACAAAAAGCATTTAAAAAGGAACACAGGAAGCCAAACAGGAATTTTCCTATTGTAAATAACAGTTCTAGGAGTGGAAGAAAGTCTTTTCAGGAACCTCCTTGAGAATTGGGTAGGCCAGTCCGAAGACGAAGATGAGACATAGAGTTCATATGTTTATTTGATGGCTTCAAGGGAGTGTTGCAAGTAAGAGCTTGGGGAAAGCGATGGTGATATCTATCTAGCCGTAAATATTTTACTGTAACCAATTTCCCTGTTGTAAGATAAAAATAATATTTTAGATCTGTAAAAATGCACTTAATATTTATAGAAAATTGTGGTAAAAAATATGAACACAAAATGCATATAAAATAATCTCAAATCATTCTCTAAAAATGCTAACCTAAAACTCTTTAATTTAAAGTCTGGTATAGTTTAAATAGTAAGCTATATCTTTTCAAAATATTTATAATATTGAAATTGCTTACCATCAAACCAAGAGCCATGCAATGCCTTAAAAGCTTTTCCAGCATATTCTGGAGACAGACATTTAACATATACACAGCCCTATAATATTAATAAAAAGAGAGAGAGAAAAAAAGAAGGGTCTTAGTTTAATAGCAACAAATCCAAAACATAGAATTCAAGAGTAAAAGTTACTTTACCTCACGTGAATTTTTGTCTACTGCAATATGAACAATGCCATCGTTATCATTACATTTTTCTAAAATTGCTTCTTGAATTGCCAAATGCCACTGATCCCCTATTTCCCTAAAAATTAATGAAAACAAAAATCAACAACCATATTCCTACTCAGTAAGAAGTCTTTATTGTCTCTTACAACATATATATCCTACTAGAATTGGGATAGTTTAGAAACTACATATTGTTAAAGGCAGTAGTAAATAAATGCCTGTTACTAGCAGTAAGCAGATTATTAGCATTCAGAAGTCACAGCCCTTCTCTCACTTTCCAGTATAAGAAATCACAGAGCTCAGGCAGTGTAGGATTAGCCCACCATAGCAGAACAAATGTGCTGTCATTTTTATGCTTAAAATTCTATGTACCTAAAGTCATTTTTTTTCTATACTAATTAGCACTTTAACGAGTTGTAGTGAACTGATAAAAGTTGAATATTATTTTAACTTTTTCAAAGTCTTAAACTTAAAGAAAATTCTTAGTAAATACAGTAAGTCCTCACTTAATATCATCAATAGGTTTTGTGACTTTAGGTGAAATAACGTATAGGAAAACTAATTTTACCAGAGGCTAACTGACATAAACAGAAGTTAAATTCCTACACGTATCATCTATGTTATAACAAAATAATATTGAATGAAATGTTATTATAGGGCCTGCTGTGGTATATTCCGAGCTCCACTTTTCCAAAATAATGAAAGGGTGATAAAGGACCAATATTTTGCATAGTCACCTCATTATTAAGAGAGCTTTATGATTTCCTGTTGCAGTAATAAACATTTCTTACTTATGAGATATATTGACCATGGGACAGAGGGGAAAGCAGCTCCATTTTAATGGTAAATTTTCATCTTAGGAAATAAAATACTGGACTGGCATTGATTTCCTAATTCTTAAGGTATGAGGTAAGATTCCCAATAAAGGAATTACCACCTTGCTAACTGTTTCTATTTCTGCAAAACAAAGGCTATGTGTGTATATATTGAAAGTGCTTCTCCATATATCTGATTTTGCTGTTACTTATTTGGAATCTCATCATATCAACTATTTCTTGAAATAAATGAGTTATTAGATGGACTTATAAGTATCTCATCAGTAAACAATTTCCACTGTGAAGATTTTTTTAAAAAACAGAATTTTTATATCATTGGACAGATAAGCAAAGCACCTCTAGAAGTAAATTCTAAAGATTACTAAAGCTTATATGTGAAATATTATGGATTCTAAGGCAATAACTTTAGACCGCTATTCTCTGGATGCATGTGCTGCTATAGTTATATACACAGAAAAGTTTCTCAAATATTACATAGACAAATAGACATGGCTTGTAGAAAAAAAAAGTGTATACATCACTATAGAGAATTTTTTCAACAAGAGAATAGATATTTAAAAATAGCAAATATTTTTCTCTTATTGCCTACTGAGGTAAGAATGCTAGCAGACATGACTTACGCATTTAATAAAGGGTACTGTTTGTCACGTGTGTCATTAATTTGACTCAAGCATTTATCTGCTATGGGGATTCACAGTGAATACAGAGATTTATGAAAGTTTTACAAATCATTATACATCTGTGTCTTTTGGCCAAACTTTTGCTTGTAATATAAAAAAAGAGAAGAGAGAAAAACATAACTCTTCCATAGTTAGAGATTCAGAAATAACAAATATTATTCAATTACAGACATAGTATTTTAAGAATATCATGCACTTTTCAGCCCAATATTCCATATAAAAATTACATGTACCTCTGATCATAATACTTACATAACTGGATCAAACATATTTCGAATCTTTAGACATGGTGTCAAACTATTTGGTGGTGAATTTCTTCTATCTAAATGAAATGCTATAAAAAAAAATTAATTTTACTATTTGCCACTATTCCATTTTGTTGAAAATGTATTCAGTCATTTAGTTCATTCAAAAAATATTCACTGCATACTTTTACTATGAGCCAGACCCCTGACTATTAAGGTGAATAAGACAGACAGGGTCACTGGTCTCACAGTTAACAGTTTAGGAGGGGAGATGGTATCACCTAAGAAATTGTAATTGTGGTAAATTCTAAGAAAGAAGAGTGTAGAAAGCTGTCAAAGTAATTTAAGCTTAAATCTGGGATTATCAGAAAACACTTTACCATGGAAATGAGATTTATGCTGGAACCTAAAGAATAAGTAAAAATAGACAGAATAAAGAGAGGTATAAAGGACATTTCAAGCAAAGGTGATAGCTTGTACATAGCCCTTAAGTCGAGAAGGAGCTTGGTCTATTTAAGACAGCCACTGTGACTAGAGTGATAACAACAGAAAGATAAACCTGAAGAGGGAGATAACAGATTATTCAGGTCTATGTAGGCCGCATTAAAGTAGTCAGACATTACCATAAGAGCATCTGAAAGCCACGCAAACAGTTTAAGAAATAATATCATGAGATCTGTCTTAAAATTATGAATTTTAAAAATAGACTGTCATGTGGAGAATCAATCAGGTGGAAGCAAAAGTGAATGCAAAGAAACCAGTTAGGTTACTATAGTTGTCTAAGAGGGAAATGATAGTAATGTAGTTAAGACAGGCCAACAACACAGATGTAAATAGTGGATAGAATTGGTACATATTTTGGAGTAGATCTGATGTGACTCATTTAAAGACTGCACATGGTGGGTAAGAGAGAGAATATGAATGACTCCCAGATTTATGGCAGAACCAACTAAGAAGAGGTATCATTAATTAGATAGGAACACTGGAGAAGAGGTAAGTTTGGGGAGAGAAGACACTGAGTTCATGCATATGTTGAATTTGTGGTGCCCATTTCCTTGAAGAGAAGATAAGTATATAGCTGGGTATAAGAATCTGAAAACTGGAACACAAGACATAGTTCAAGATATAAATTTGGGAGTTATCAATATATATGTGGTAAATGAAGTTGCAGTATGAGATCATCCAGAGAGACAGGAAAAATAAGAAAAGAAAGCCTTGAGAAACTCCAACACCTGAGGTCCAATAAAAACAGAGAATCTAGAAAAAAAGATTGAAGAAATGGTCAGAGGTAGGAGGAAAACCAGAAGAAAGTGTCATCCCCAAAGCCAAACAAAGAAAGTTTCTAGGCAGGCTCAATTGGCTAACAGTGTTAAGTAAAATAAGTACAGAAAAGAAAAATGTCCACTGGATTTAGCAATATGAAAGTTTGAGAGCTGTTTCCTTGGAATGATGAGAATAAGAACAGACTGGAGTCAGCTGAAGAATACACGAGCGGTGAAAAAGTAAAGACAATGAGTACAGTAAATGTTTAACACTATTTGGGTTGTATATAGGTAGTGACACAGGGTAATAGCTACGGGACAGTGTAGAGTTCAACGCTGTTTTAAAGCTGAGAGGCTACAGCATGTTTAAGTGATGATGAAAAGATCCAGTAGAGGCAGGGATTTAAAACCTAGTAAGGGAAGATACTTAACAAGACTAGAGGGAAGGGCTTGGGGTCTTTGTTAAATGAGACAGCTCCTCAAGTGCAACAGATGATAAGGATGAGCATGGACTGTGGTAGTTTTAGGAATTTTGTGGTGGAAATTTGAGACAGGTACAATCTCACTGCCTCTATTTGAGTCATCATCTGAGAATTAAGAGAGAGAGAAGGGCGAAGGTTTGAAAAGAGAGGAAATCTAAAACTGCTATTGAGTAAGACAGAAAAACGAAGTGACTAGTAAAATATGGTGAGAACATGAAAGTCTGGTAGTGCTGAGGATCTAAATGATGTTGACTGTGAAAGTGCCAGTTAACCAAGTTCCATGACTTTTCTCCTGTTGTGTTCAGCCAATTTGCACATAGACAGACAAAGAAAAAATGTTTTTATCCTTGGTTGAAACTTACTAGGGTAAGATGAAGAATAGGTAATAACCTAAGAAAACTAGCAAGGGGAGTGACTGGAAAGATAAATCGTGGAAACTAAGATGGAGAGAAAAAGAAGTGAAAATAGGAGGAAGGCTGAAGAACTAGAGAAAGTGGATGCATCAAAGAATTGAAATTTGGGGGAGTTAAAAAAGTATCTAGTGATAAGAAATGCCTGGGGTGTGGTATCCCCAAATAGTGCCTGATAAAAGAATGGTCACTAGACATGAAAAATCTTTGCCAAGCCCCAGGTCAATAATGTCTGTGAATCATTAGTACCTTCTAGACTTCTCTAACAGTGTATAGGTTCTGTTCTTAGATGATCTTTTAGTTGCAAGCACTCTGACTTCCTTCAAATTCCAATATTGGCCTGAACTAGGAGGGGATGAACCAAAGAAAATAGAAGGATTCATATTACCTTACCCTAGTCCATAATAGATCAAGGAGAAACTATTCCTGCCCAATTCTGGTCAGAAAAGTAGTCCCAAAGTGATTTTTAAAATGTATGCTTTGTCTCCCTAACTAAACTATAATCACCTCCTGGAATAAGCAGAGATACAGAAGTTAGTGAATGATACATTTCAAATACCTCAGAAACTACCTTTGGATCCTTCAAATGAATGTGGTTAATTCCAAACACTACATCTGCCAGAAGCATAAATAATTCTCTGGCTCCCCAGCAGGTATTGTTTGATTTTTAACTGGTGCTTTAAAGTACAATTAGAAAAACTAATATTATATAATCACCTAGTTTATATATAATTATCTTTTAGAAATTGCACTAAAAATTTAATAAGGAAGATTATTTATAACAATTACTTGGGTAAAATAATATTAAATGACAACAGCTTATAGTGGTAGTGAATTCAAAAGACTGATATCATTACCAGCCCTCTGGCCATGTACTTTTTAATTAAACCACTGCATTTATAAAAGGAAAATATTAAGCTTGTTAATAAGTTAAACTATCTTTTTACATTATATAACCACCAAAAACCCTCAGTAAACAGTCATATTTATATAGCACATTTGTGTACAGATACATTTAAATTAAAGCAAAACTTATTTTATGTATCAGTATTTTTAGAAAGCTAGTTCAGAGTCATTTAACAATAAACATATAAGTAATATTAAAATTAAAATTCTCTGTTTAGAGCTAGGTGATCTTAAATGAGGTAAAAGATGTACAACTATCATTAAGGACTATTCCAACAACTTATTAGCCACCTGTAACAAATTCTTATTATGAAATTCTTAAAAGAACTCAAATCTCTCTTGCTACGAGTCTACAGACTTTTGCTTTATCAACACGACCATCCTAAAACTGAATTGGTATACTTCTAACAAACAGGTATTAGGTTCTTCTACCTTAGGATTTCCTGCCTAAGGGTAAAATTACCTCACCCATTACACTTCTTTTTATTTGCTAAGTAATAGGTGTCTTGCTTTATTTTCATTCCTTTCCAGGTTCAGGAACCCCTAATAATTGTAACTGTTTATCAAAGACTGTCGAGTAAAAGGAGATTAAATTCACAATTCTTTATAAGGACTACTTAGAAATATTCTAATAAGATAGCTCAGTACTTAGCATATAGTTTATAAACAATTACTACACCAGAACCTTGATGAAACACTAATATAAAATAGTGACAGGACAGTTTAAAAATATTATATCAATTCTTGTTGAATATTAATTACCACTACTATAACTGATATAAAGTTGTGTCTTATCACATCTGCACAGCCTTTTCTTATTTAAAGAAAATAAAGTAAAAAAAACCAAACAGAGGTTTTAAATTCTAGAGTTTATAGAATATCCAGTTTAACACATTTAAAGTAAATAACACCACTCCTAATTTGGGAAAAGAACATGGATTATTAACTAGGTCAAGAAATTGTCTTTATATTCATCTAGAAAATCTCACATTTAAAAAATAAGATGAACTATAATGATAGAATAAATTCATATAAAAAATTAATGTTTGTTTCTAGAACTTCATTCAAATGTATACATAAGTACCAATTGCTAGCTCTATGAAGAAATCAGGCTAAGATGCTACACCCATTATAACCAGGCACTATGGTAATCAGATCTGACTGGCTTTGAATTCTCTGGTTCTAGTTTACATAGGGCCCTTCAGCATGTACCCTTTAAAGCAAATAGTTTATTGTTTAGTGTCATCTGGCAACATCAAATCTTCATATTTATGCCATAATTATATCAGCTTAGTATTTGAGCTCTTTGAAAGTGAAAATTAGAGAAAAAAGGGAGTGATTGGACTTCATTTTATTGCAATTTCAAAATAATTTATTTACCTATCCCATAAATGCTTTGTTTAGCAAACATTGATAAATATGCTTTTATCGGATTAGAAGGTTAAAAGAAACTCAACTTACTACTCTACTAGTCCTGAAATGTAAATTAAACTAAGCATGAAATTTCATTTTGCAACTAATTATTAGTTGCAACTTAAAAAAATTCAAGTGAAGGTAACAGTTACTGCTAATAGATGTTTGGGTACATAGAGCAACCAATCACCAAATCCTCCTATATACTTATATATACATGTTTTTGCAACTATGCAAGCATTTTAAAAAATATAGATATCCACAAAAGCTACTTGACATGGGGGATTATGCAGGTGAAATGGTCTTAATAAGAAAGGCAGGCAGGTAAAAATTGAAAAAAAGAGCAGTTAAAAGTTATGATTCCACTTACATGTTTTACACATATATACATACATATATGTGAAATATAAGTTATATGTGTCTTATTTGGATAAAAAAGTAAGGGAAAAGAATGCAGTTAAATCTATGATAACTAAGTTGCTTTGCTAAGTGAAAAAGGAAAAAAATCAAAGTAATGTATACAATATTCTATTAAAGACAAACCATTTAAGTTAAATTAGCCAGAAGTGGAAAAATTTTTATGAGGCTAAAACTGATTCCTTCTATGGGATGAAAATGGAAGGGGAGCTTTGCTGTCATACATCTTTCATTTGTACTATTTTACTTTAAAAATTAAGACTGCTGTAATTAAAAAATGTTAGAGAAAATTTTATGCTTGTATTTTTTGTTGTTTAAATATGCATACCTTGACCTTGCCATACTTTAGAAGGTATTACTAATATTTTGTCACAGGATGCAGAAGGCTGGATCCATCGCCAGACTAGAAAATCTGTACCGCCTATTCTTCGTGTTTCCGTGCGAACTCTAGATTCGTTAGCAGCAAGGAAGTCAACAGCTCTATCCCAGACTTTCTTCATTTTTTTCCTATTTTGTGAACAAAACAACAAATCTATAATCTTGGCTTATAATCTTATTCAAATATTAGTACATAAAGGTTGTGGTTATTGTTAACTCTGACTGTTCTAATCACTCCTTACAGAGTTTTTCAAAAAAGACTCCAGAGGTGGAGCTTAAGCATCAGTGCTTTTTTTCCCCTCAAAACTTTCACTGGTGATCCTGATATGTTGCTAGGGTTAAGAATGCTGCTTTAGCATATGGCATCATCTTTTATTTTTAAGAAGTTATGACTTAGTTATTTTATTTAAAAAACTTTGTTAAAATATTTTAAAAACATTACTAATAAAATATCACTGACTGTTGTCTGCCCCTTTATGAAGATGAAATTAAGGAAATAAGGTAGAGATTGACAACAAAGAATCAAAAATGCATAGGAATGAGAATGATTGTCTATTTTGCCACTCAAAATCAGGAGGGTAAGAGAGAATTTAAAGTACTGACATAAAGCCTGTACAGTAAAGCAGGTCTAAATGAGAAAGGTCACAACTCTCAATATAATTTTCACAACTACAGAAAACACCAACATTCTGATTTACTTCAATTCACAATGCTTTGAACATACCTGTCATGAGGCTGTATTAAGGAATCTCGCACATGTGGAATAGGCATGTAAGGTTGTAAATCTTTATTTTCCTGGCAAGCTTCATTATGACTTCGTAAAACATCTGAAAATAAATCAAACAAATTTACAAATGAATTGATCGCTGGACATCACGTTGTAGTTCATCACATAATAACTATGCTAGAAATAGTTTAGATTTTTGCAAATACCATACCTATAATTTTTACCACCATATCATACATCTGCCTTGTTTCTTCTTCTTCTTTAGTCCAGCGATATTTCATGTAACGTAGAACAACACAAACCATCACTACACCTGCAATATTTATATTTTTTATGTTTTAAAAATTGTGGTCAATGGCATTGCAAAGCAAACAAAAAAAAAAGAAAACTTATCAGTTTCTATAGTGATTATTTTAACTGCCTTAATGGGATAATGGAATGAGCCTTTAAGACAGTGGGCTGAATTAGCCATATAATTAAAACTACATAGAAAAATGTAATATTAAACATAATCCAGAGTTTCAGTTAATCACACTAGAAAAAACATTTCTTCAATTATGTTGACAACTGAATACTTAAATTCTATTATTTTTTTTAAAACAAAATAACATAACTGTGTTTCACATGCTTTTTTCCTTTGCAGCATTAAACTACTAGAAAAATGAGCCTCATGAGAATGTAAACATACTACATCTTACTTTTCAAGTAAATTATTTTTAAAGAACTTGGATAGAAAAAAAAAACTCCTACTAAACTCCTATTATCAATCAAAATAGTCACATGAAATCTAGGAATCTGAATGATAATTTTAATGAACTTAATTTACAATATTTTATTATTTAAAGACTAAACTTAATTTCTATATTTCTGGTTCTATTTTCTAAAGTACACATCTATCTATGCATTATACCTGATTTTTCTGTGACATTTATATGAGTTTTATTCCCACCTCCTTTTATAAATACTGTTTATTAAGTCTTTAGATTAATACTGACACTATCAAAAACCTCAATATTATTATACTTTAGTGAAGATTTTTGGACGTAATTTATAACAGCAATTATAACAGAAGCAAATTCTTGGCGCTGCATTTGGTAAAATATAGACACAATAATTCTAGACTTCTTTCTTCTTTCTCATCCTTAGGTAAAAACTTACCTAAGCATAACAACAATAACCTGTGGGTAACAGTAATAAAAGCACGTCGAAAACGACACCAGAAAGACATCTGTGGTCTTGTGGACTGTAAAAACTGCACATCAGTTATATTTTTCAATTCTTCCTCAGGGCCATAACCAACACACCTATTTAAAAATAATTAAAGGAGAGTTTAGAGGCAAAATCACTTCTTACACTACAAAATGATCAAAGTGGAAATCAAATCCTTTACCTTATTCCAACATCTTTTCCATTTTCAAAAATCCACTGCAATGAGGTGTTAAATATATCTTCATATTCAGGACCTAAATCCTATTAAAAAAATTAAGAATATAACTACAGTACTTAATAATTCACATTCACTTGACTCTATGTGTAAACTGTCCCGTAATTAACATACTTTATGTAAGACTTTAAACTACGTACCATAACAAAAATGTATTATTTGTTACATAAAAATGAAAGAAAAAAAAGTCACTACTTCACCACCACCCAAAGATAACCACTGGTAATATTTTCCTATGTTCTCTTTTTGTTTTTTGTTGTTTTTTTTTTACATTTACATCTTTGGGTTGTTTTTTATTTTAATGATTTATTTTTTAAAGTAGCACCATAAGAGTGAATTAGCTACTTTTTCTTAAGAAACACAATTTTTAGATTAACAAATGACAAACTATTCAGACTTGACTGTATCCCAGACATTTTCTCAACAAGTGAATGAAGTAAGCCCATAAACTCAAGAAAAACTTACCATATTACCAATCATAAAATTCAAGCTTTCAAGTGGTAAGTATAATTTTGAAATACTTGCACCTGTTACTTACTATGAGCTTGACAGATTCACAATACTTGAAAACCTTTGCAATGAAACTGGTGTGATATTAATGAATATGACTTCTGGATATAGCATAACATTTGGAAGATCGCATAACCAGTAAACCAATATTTTCAAAATGACCAATGCATGAATTATAAAATCCTACAGGTAATTTATAGGTTTTGTAAAAAGGATATTGTACTCATTGAGTTCCTTTCAAAGATTTAATCCTTCTGACATCCAGACACTATAGCACACTTCAAAGACATTATTTTAAACATCAATGAAATATATTTGCTGTATTTATCTGTATTTGTATATAAGTCCTTCAGCTTGTTATTACTACAATATGCACAATATTAATGGCATTTTTGCATTACTATATAGAATTTTGAAAGCCAGACTACAAATAAAAGTTGCAAATAGTTAAAACAAATAAATTTCCAAGTTTATTAACTATATTTTAAATACAAAAATTTTAGGAGGCTGAAGATATTATGACTGTGTTTATTAAGTATCCACAAATATATACATAATGTTTCAAATTAACAAGTACACCTACTCTAACAATCTAAGCATGTGGAGGAACAAAAGGCTTAAAACTTCTAGTTATAAAATAATAAGGGTGAGAAAAGAGTATCTATTATTATTTGCCCATTTTGTTTTCCTTTCCTATGTTAATACCACTTGATATCCACTTACCATCTGTAATACAATAGAACTATGGAATATTCCTTTATGAGTATACATTTTCAAAATAACAATTGATAACTTATTTTAAACCTCATTAAAGACTGAACAGGGTGTTGAAGTTTTAAATAGGTCACCACTTCTACAAATATTCTACGCAGTACACAGAGTTCTCAGTATTATAAAATGGAATTTTTGAAGAAGTCAAAGTTTAATTTTTTTCTGGCGTATGCTAATTAAACAGTTCATGCTATCATTGCAGCATACATAGAATCTACCCGATTTTAAGAGTCTAAAGTGTTTTATTATTCTGTTTTTGTAACCGCCAGGAAAGCGCTAAGTAAGGCAGGAGTCGGCCAACTTTTTCTGTAAAAGGACAGAGTAAATATTTTAAGCTCTAGCCATTTATATTTCTGGTCTCTGTTATATTTTTTAAAAGCAACTTTTTAAAATGTTGTAAAACCACAGCTAGCAGGCCATACAAAAACAGGCCCATGGGCTATCGTTTGGCAACCACTGAGGTAAGGCATTCCCGCCTAGTAAAAAACACCCATTTTCTAATCACTAATGACAAAAATCAGGAGGAAACTAAGTTTTTAATTTTCAAAGCAGGTCTATTATTATTATTATTACTTATTACTATTTACTTATAGACAATAGCTTCGTCAACATACTGCTGACAGCTTCATGTAAATCTTTCTAAATTCGAAGCATGTTTTCCCAAATCTTTAACAAATCTATTTTAACACGTGTATACACACACCCCCTCATGGTTCCCAATCCATATTTACCTTACTTTCAAAATAACTAGCCAAAAATGTGTATTTTAAAACCCATGTCAGATGCTTTAAACTTGGATTACAGTTTCAAAGTACAAAAATAATACTGTTTTTTTAAAAGACTTGGCTCATTTAAAAAAGCAACAAACATTACAAAGAAGGAAAAAAGACACTAGTACAATAAGAAGTAAAGCAAATATTAAAAACCTATTAGGGACAGTTCACAAAATGGATAATTTACATGGTAATGACAGCTATGTGGCTTTCCAATTAGTGAGTAGTCTCTAATTGTGAGATGATATATGCTGTAGAACAGATGTTACATTTTAAATTAATTAGAACATAACACACAGAAATCAATAAAATAGTGAATATGATTTAATTCTTGATGATTCCGTGGGAACTAGATCTTTCACCTCCAGGAAAAATAGAAAGAACACAGGCCTGGGATCAAATCATGACTCCATCATTGACCAGTTATATGTATTAAAAATTAAACAGAATTTGAAAGTGACATAGGAAATGAACCATAATTTAGTACATAATTCTACTGGAGAGTTATCAAAGCTCCCACCATGTAACTTAAAAACCTGTCTTTTCATGAAAATATGCTGTGAATTTCCTAAATGTTCCACCAGAGGGACCTCTTAACTTTTCACAAATCAAAACAAGCTTTCTATCTCAAAGATGATGAATAAAAAGCTCAAGAAAAACAGTGGGAGATTTAGAAAAACAGTGATTAAATTATTTAAATTAATTGTTATGTTTATTTAAATTTCCTTTGAAGGCGAGAGTGGGAGAAATAATAATGAAATGCAAAAAGCAAATTCAAGAAAATAAAATTTTACTGAGGCTTACTTAATTCACTCATTTTACTCCAACATTTACTAATATTGTGCTTAAAATGCTGTAGAAGTTGGGAAAAAAATTAGCTTATTCCTATTGGAATTCTATACATTCTTTGATTCATTTACTCCTGCATGCAAAAACTTAATTGTGTTGCTGGTGAAACCACAGGACAAACCATCACTGTTTGATACCAGCGTTGGAGTGAAGTTCTTCCATATTTATGCTAGAACTTAGATACAATAAAAAGCCAATTTTGGTTAGGTTGTATTAAATCTGCCATTCCAGATTAGAAAATAATTTGGCAACATATATCAAAAAGCAATAACAAAAGTTCACACTTTTTAAGAAAGCAATTTCCCTGCTATGACTATTTCTTAAGGAAATGATCAGAAAAATCAAATACTATATGCAAAGATTAGAGTGTTTTCATAATACCGAAAAACAACAAACTAATACATTATTTGCAATTCTATAAAGAAATATTATCCAGTGATAAAGTTTTCAAAAACCTGAATAACAAAAATGCTCATAACTTAAAAAAAATTATATATTTATTTATAATGCAAAATATTTATACTAATTCCAAGGGGAAAATATAAGATTAGAGAAAAAATGGAACGAAATGAAGTGGTTAACAGTAAGTGGTGAATTTGAAATGCTTTTTTCCCATATGAATTAAATCATAAGCATGGGTTAATGTTATATTGAAAAAATAAGCATCATTTAAAATAGTACTTCAAAGCTTTTATGTAGATGGTAAAACTTTATTTTGGGGAAAAAATTCCTGTTTAATGCTTTTTTAGTAGCACTCCAAACTGCATCTTTGGTGATGACAAGCCATACCAGGTTTTCACAACATTTGAAAACCGGAAAATGAGATTCCAAAAAGAAAAGGTTAACACACACACCCCCCACGCTCCACACACCTAAACTTTTATAAAAGGATACTGCCATTTCTACATAAAATAACTTCACTTAACTATTTAAAAAATGGAACCGACTGATCCAAAATCTTTTGTAAATAAATATATCAGAACTTCTACTGAATCTAACTGGAAACGTAAAATAATTCCAGGGGAAAGATATGAAAATCTTTTTAAAACTGGAATTCATTAATATCAATGATTTTTAAATAAAGCAGTTCCCAACTCAGCTCATGTACGAGTGCTTTCAGTAACTCCTTTGCTGTCAGTCTTTAGTAGAACTAACTAATCTCTGTTTCTGGTTCTGTGTCCCTTCTTTTTTACCTTACCCTATTTGCCAACCCGGAGCTGCAATCAAGTGGTTGGGGGAGGGAAATGAGGGAGGTTAATTATCCTTACTCACCAACCCCTGCCTCATTCTCAGCTCCAGCATAACTACTGGATCAAGTCTTATCCTGTCCCCAAACCCCATCCAATCCTTTTAGTCCTTCAAATATAGTGTTCAGTAGATTTTAAGAGTCTCTGGGTTCTTCTGCAATGTATATTAATCTTGCTGCAGGAATTTATGACCAACACATTTCTGTGCCATTACCTAAGAGATTTAATTGGAGAAAGAAAAAAAGAGAAAAAAGAAAGAAAGCAGGAAGGAAGCACTGTTTGGGATCAATTTTTCCTACTGTTAGAAGTAAAACCACTTTCAAATATTTCATAAAGAATCACTTGCATGGATTCCCACTTGGATGCCCTCCTTCTGGAATATTTTATTCTTTGCCCCCTTTAGCCTACTCAATCCAATCCCTGCTTTGCCCCCACCTTCACAATGCATCCATCTAGCAATTCGTTCATCCCTTATTATACAGTCCCATAATCATAACCCCTTCTTATTTAATATCTTTTTAGATCCTGATTCTTTAGCTATCCAATCTATTAGCTATTACGATATCCAAAAATTTGTCAGCTAGGTCAAAGCTGAAAATGGAGAAAAGGGTTAAGAGACAAATTCTGCAGTATGTTATTAGGAACTTCCCTCCAGGTGACATTGATTTAATTAGTTAGGAAATACTGAAAAAGAAATAACTTATTGGGAAGCTACTATACTCATCAGGCACACAACTAGGTACTTTAATATATTCACTTAAGTCTCCCAACAACTCTGACAGATGAGTCCCACTTTCACTCAGAAAACAGACACAGAAAAGTAAAGGAAATTTACCAAGACACACGGCTTCTATGTGAAAGTGGTACAATCTGAATCCACATCAAATCTCCATCATATTGTATTTTCTTAACATCTTCCAGCTACATACATGTAAGTCATGAATAAAGTTAAAATCTGAGTACACATTTCTCTTTTTTGACAAGCATATCAACAGAGATTATCAACAAAAACCTGATAGAAGCTTAAGAACTATACTGCATTCTAAAGTTTAAAAATGGAGAGGGATGACATCAACAAGATGACAGAATAAGAAGCCCTAGACCCTCCTCCCCCATGCAGACAGGAATTCAACAATAAATCCAGAAATCAGTTAAGAGGTTCCTGCATCACAAGCAGCCCTGAAACTGGCTGCATAGAAGCCAGTACGAAAATCTGTAGCACTCGTTCACCAAGCCCTTTTCTCTGACACATCATTGTGCAGTTGGGAGAAAATTCCAAATTCCTGGATTCTCCTTGAGGAGTGAAAGACTGGAACACACATCTGATGTTCAGACTTTTCAGGGGGCTACCAGAGGGACTGGTGTCAGTCTTGCCTGAATCTAGGCATTGACAGGTAAGGGCACCAAGTTGGAGGTCACCAAAAACAAAGGCAATAGTTTGAACTAGCACACATTCACTCACCATTGCACTCTCCCACCCCTGTGGCTCAGTGCAGAATGAATGGGAAAAAAAACAACTCCTGGCTTCTCCCTGAGGAGAGAAAGAGTGTCTAATGTTTCAGTCTGTCAGGGAGCTGCCCAAGACACTGGTATCTATAGCACCTGTCTCAGAGTATTATCAAGACCTGACATAATCTAGGTGTGTGAAGGTTGCTGAGAACAAAAGAGCTGGACAGCCTGCTGTTGCTCCAACGAACCTGCAGTACAGCAGACAAACGCCAGAGGGAGCAAAAAATTACAGGCTCCTGAAAAAAGAAATCCGTAAAACCTTTCTAGCTGGAAATTTATACTCACAAGTCCAGAAAAGATGCATCCACAGGAAAAGTTTGAGAGAACACCAGAACCTCTGAGCTCATTGTTGAAGGTCTTCCCTGCATGAAGACAGTCTCTAAAAACGGGGAGATGTGGTTGTTTTCAAATGCGTATATCCCAATCCAAAGTAGCAAGGAAATGTGGCCCAAGTAAAGGAACAAAATAAACCTCCAGAAACTGGCCTTAAAGAAACTGAATATGAATTACTTGACAAAAAAATTCAAAATCACTGTCATGAATACACTCAATGAACTCGGGAATATCAACAAAGAGAGAAAACATTAAAAAAACACATTTTGGAGCTAAAAAATACAATAACTGAACATAAAAGTTCACTAGATGGGTTCAACTGCAGATTTAATCCATCAGAAGAAAAAAAAAATCAAAGAATTAAAAGACACATCATTTGAAATTGTCCAGTCAAGGGAACAAAAAAGAAAAAACTAATAAAGAGTGAAGGAAGCTTAAAGAATTTAAGGGGCATCATCAATCAGACCAATATATATGCATTATATAAGTCCCAAAAGGAAAACAAAGAGAGAAAGCATATTTGAAGAAATAATGACCAAAAACTTCACAAATCCAAGAGAAAAAAGGTACATTCACATTCAAGGGGCTCTGGTGAGATACATTCTGGGATACAATAAAAGCAGTACTGAGATAGAAGTTTATGATGGTAAACAACTACATTAAAAAAAAAGAGCTCAAATAAACAACACAATTTTACACCTCAAGAAACCAGGAAAAAAAAAAACTAAGCCCAAAGTTAACAAAAGGAAATAATAAAGATTAGAGCAGATAGAAACAAAATAGAGAATAAAAGAAATTCAATGAAACAAAGAATTGGTTCTTTAAAAAAAAAAAAAAAAGAGCAAAACTGACAAATCCTAAAAAAAAAAAGACTCAAATAAAAACAGAAATGAAAGAGAATATTATGACTGATGGCACAGAAATACAAAGGATCAGAAGAGATTACTATGAACAATTACCAACAAATTGGATAACCCAGAAAAAAATGGAGAAATTCTTAGAAACATATAACCTACCAAAACTGAATCACAAAGAAAATCTGAACAAACCTATAACTAATAAGGAAATTGAACCCATCATCAAAAATCTCCCAACAAAGGAAAATCCAGAACTCAATGGCTTCCCTGAAGAATTCTACCAAACATTTAAAGAATGAACACTAATCCTCCTCAAATTCTTCCAAAACATCTAAGGGAATACATCCACATTCATTTTATGAAGCCAGCATTAATCTGATACCAAAGCCAAACAAAGATTCCAAAAGAAAGAAACACAGACCAATATCTCTGACATATATAAATGCAAAATATCCTCAGCAAAATACTAGCAAACCATATTTAACAGCGTATTAAAAGGATCATATACCATGACCAAGTGGGATTTATTTCTGAAATGCAAGAATGGTCCAACAATTCTGAGCAAGAACAAAAAAACTGGAGGCCTCACACTTCCTGACTTCAAAACATATCACAAAACAAGAGTAATCAAAACAGTATGATACTGGCATAAAGACAGGCAGGAAGAAAGTAGAGAAACTCATGCACATATGGCCAACTGATTTTTGACAAGGGTACTAAGAACACACAATGAGAAAAGGATAGTCTCTTCAAAAAAGTGTTGAAAAATTGGGATTTTCACACGTAAAGGAATGAAATTGGACCCTTATATTACACAATAACAAAAATCAACACAAAGTAGATTAAAGACTTAAATGCACAACATGAAACTATAAAACTCCTAAAAGAAAATGCATGGGGAAAGCTTCATGACATTGGTCTTGGCAAAGATTTCCTGAACATGAGACCAAAAGCACAGGCAACAAAAGCAAAAACAGACAAGTGGGACTATATCAAACTAAAGAGCTTCTGCACAGCAAATAATCAACAGAGTGAAAAGGCAACCTACAAAATGAGAAAAATATTTGCAAACCATGTATCTGATAATGGTTAATATCTAAAATAAATAAGCAATGCCTACAACTCAATACCAAAATCTCAAATAACATAATTTAAAAATAGGCAAAGGACTTGAAAGACATTTCTCTAAAGAAGACAACAGACGTCCAGTAGGTATATGAAAAGACGCCTGACATCATTAATCATCAGGAACCTGCAAGTCAAAACTACAGTGAGATATCACCTTATATTTGTTAGGATGGCCACTATCAAAATAGTGTTTTCAAGGGTGTGAAGAAAAGGGAACACTTGTAAACTGTCAGTGGAAATGTAAAATGGTGTAGCTACTTTACAACAGTATGGAGAGTCCTAAAAAAATTAGAGATAGAACTATAATATGATCCAGCAATCCCATTTTTGGCTATTTATCTGAAAGAATTGGAATCAGATTCTAAGAGATATTTGCACCACCATGTTCACTGCAGTATTATTCACAATAGTGAAGAAGTGGACATACCCTAAATGTCTATCAACAGATCAACAAATAAAGAAAATGTGGTTTTATATATGCACACACACACGCACACATATGAATATTATTCAGTCTTAAAAAAAGAAATCCTGTCATATGTTATCATAATGTAGATGAACAAAGTGAAGTTAGCCAGTCACAGAAGGACAAATACTGCATTGATTCCATTTATATGAGGTATATACTGTAGTCAAACTCATAGAAACAGAAAGTAGAATGGCAGTGGCCAGGAATGGGGAGGAGGGAAAAATAAATAGCTGCTGTGTGACGGTATAGAGATTCAGTCATGAAAAATGAAAAAGTTCTAGAGATATTAAGTACAATGATGTGCATATAGTTAATGATACTCTACTATAAACTTAAAATTTATTACGAGGGTAGATCTCATGTTACATGTTTTTTATCACCAATAAAAAAAGGAGGAAATGAAGTTTGTATGACATGACTTGTTCACAATTAACCCATGCCAGCTTCTGGGATTAGCATTTCCATTGGTAAGTACTCAAATATTTACAGAATTATCTTTATAAAATTGGACATCAAGCTCCCCAGTATGGTCTTCAAAATCTATTTTCTTCTTTTTGGAGATCGGAATGACACGTGTCTATCTTAATCTTCTAGTACATTTCCTTTCATCTAAGATTTCCTGGATTACTTACATTACTATATATAATTCATCTGCAAGTTATCTTAGTATCCTGAAATGAAATTAATCTCGGGCAGAAGATTTGAAATAATGACAATGGTTAGATGCATACATGTTACTAACCTAACTCAATTTCTCTCTCACCACTGCTGCTTGTTTTGCTTCCTTTCCAAATTAATGTGCATTTTCTCATAGAGAATGTTCCAAAGCAAACTAAGACAAAAAATGTTGAGCAATTCTGTTTTCTCTATCTGCTCACTAAACAGCAGAACCAAGCTTTTAACAGTGCAATTAGTCATATGCATGGTACTTTTGACATAAATTCCAATGATTTATATAAACTTTAAGAACATAGCTATTAAAAATCTAATTTCATGGCTTACTTTTAAATATGCAGCTGCCTCTTGAATAGAAAGTGTTCTCTGATTAGAACTGCCACATTCATGATCTCCTGGAAAGATTAGCATACTATTAATTTTGAATCAATACTATGTTCAACAGAAGAAAACAAATATCAGTCAAAATATTTACAAATTACAATATAGGTTATATTATTATAATAAAGATGAACATTATATTTTCTAAAAAAAAATCCAGTAATATAAACAATTATCATTACATAGACCACCTTTAAGTCCATTTCAGTCTAAAAAAGAACATAGTTTCCTCTTATAGTCCCAATTAAATTGTTAGCCATATGTGCATGTCACACTAATGCATATCCATACATCTGGGCACAGACAAGGACCTCCAGAGATGTATTTTTCAGGGGGAAAAATCTATTGTGTTAACTTTCATATTTATCACTCAAACTAATACTTCAAGTGTTCAAATAAGTTTGAATTAAAACATCTATTTTTGGAGTAGAACTGAGCCTATCTTTGACAAGGGGTACACATACCTTAAAAATTATTACATAGATCAACAGAGAAAATAGATAAAAGCTTCTAACTATAATCTGGTTTCTGTGAAGGGATGTACTACATAGAAAAGCTCAGAAAACTACATTTTCCTTTTCTTATAACTACTTATAATAGAATCCAAAGCTTTTTCTTTCAGGCTATCTGTGGTTATCAGAGATCGACTATCCTCATATTGAACTTCAAATGTTAAGTTTTTCCTGCCCTGTTTCTTTCAAGTAATTAAAAAAATTATTTTTAATATGAAAGGACAAGATGTAAAATCCTTGGCAAATTTTTCTATCATAAAAGAAACCATGTCCCTATTCATATTTTTTTTCAAGTAGCCACATTTTAGTGATCATAGTTGTGAAAAGGGTAGAAATACCTATTAGATGAACAACTAAGTCTTCAAAGTTTATAATGCATCCTCAGAGATCCAGATTCCACAGATCTACAGCAGAGGTCAGCAAACTGCAGCCCATAGACCAAATGTGGCCTACCATTAGTTTTTATAAATGAAGTTTTATTGGAACACAACCACATTCATTCATTTATATATTATCTATGGCTGCTTTCGTGCTATAATGGCAGAACTGAGTAGTTGTGACAGAAATAATCTAGCTCGCAGAGCCTAAAAAATGTACTATCTGGCCCTTTCACAGAAGAAAGTTTGCCAACCCCTGCCTAGAAGAAGGAATCTATATCTTTAAAAGCACACCAAATTATGCTGAGCTAGCATACTTCATAAAACAATGCTACAGAGACAGCTGTAGAAGCTTGTGGTAACATCAGGAATGCCTAGAAAGAATATATACTTAACCTATTTCTGGGTGCTACAGCATACCAAATAAATGTCATTAGCAGAGCAGTATACAAACGACAGTTCATTGATCAGTGGCAAGAAGGCTTTTAGTGACACACACAAAATTATGAGCCCAAAAACTGACCAGAATGAGGGATCCAAAGGGGGAAAAAAAAAAAAAGACTGATGAGAGGATGTGGAACTGTCAGGATCCTAAATGCCTCCAATTCAACCAGAAAAGTTCCACATTTACCTATTAGGCTACTACCAATTATCTGGTTTCTACAAAAGGATCTGCTACATATAAAAGTTTGGAAAAACATGTTTTCTTTTCTTGTATCTGCTTTTAAGAATTCAAAGTCTCTTCTTTCAGATTGTATATGAAATAAGAATATACTAAAAAAGTTACAGGTGCTACAGCTTACAGGTGCTAAACTTGATACCAATTCACCTACATTATTATTCTTACTACAGATATGTTGATACCAGAGAGCTCTTAAAGACTTACTACAAGCAGAATTTAAGGAAAAAGCAATGAACCAGGAGAAAAAAAAGTCTAGAATGTACTTACACAACTATATAACCACTAAAGGAAAATCTGCACTGTTATATTTAATTTAGGATTTTGGTTAATCCATTGCTTAGCTTACTCACTTAAACTGATATTTAAGCTTTCAGAATTTTGTTACAATTAATGCAGTACAGAAATTTGACTTTAGAATTATATTATATAATGCAATATACATATATATTTGATCTAATACATGTGGCAGGTGCAAAAAAGACCTTGATTAAATCTATCTACGAAAACAAAAACCCACTCCATATAGGTAATAAAAACTTCTAGAGAAAATATTCCACAAACATAACACTGGACTTTGGAAAAAACTACTTCTACTCATACAGTATGCTACATATGCAAATTAATTTTCAAAATATTTTTAGAGGCTATGATTATTAAAACAATTACCTGCAAGCTGTGCCAATCGATCATGAAGTTTGTATAAAGTGTTCATCATAAGATTTTTTTCACTTTCCTAAAATTAAAAGAAATTATAAAATATCTGACTCCAAGAAAAACACATATACCAAGTAATAATAATATTCAAAAAGGAGACCAGAGAGAAGACTATTGAAATGTCTATGCAATCTGTCAAGTAGTCTAAAGCAATGTGACCCCTAATTTAAGAGCAATCATAATTAAGAGAAACCAATATAAGCAATGGGGAAACGGTAGGTTGTGGGGTGGTAATAACAGCTTAACACACTATTCAAAATAAATTCATGATTCATGAGGGGGCTGTGTCTTTATTTTTTCCTTTCTTCCTGAAGTGTCTAGCAAGACAAGATTACTGGATGAATATGACCAGAACCAAATTCAGACAAGATATAAAAAGCTGGGAAAGTAACACATATGCCCAATAATATGCAACCTTATCTACTTGTTTTCATTGCTTTACATTCAGATGCAGAAATAGTAGTTTGCACACTATGGGTGGCATGCTTTTGTCAATGCAGCTTTAATAAACGACACTACAGGAAGAAGAAAACTCATAAAAGGCTCCACGATCCTACCACCAGAGTCTCTGGTTTTATGAGATGGTTCACAAAGACAAGTGACATTCCTTCAGCTGACTATTTTCCTTCCAACCCTTTTGCTTTTTTTCCCCTTCAACTTTATCTCAACCAGATTCTGAATCAAACCAGTCCTTATCTTCACATAAACTTAAAAGTCCAAACTGCAAAAATTAGACAACAAAAAGTAACTGCAGGAGCTGAAATCCATGATTCTGAAAGCTATGCATTTGTGATACATTAAACCGTAAAATCATTTTAAATAAATATGTGCAATATAATAAAATAGGATGAGGAGTTCCAATGATAATGTAGCTTGGGGACTTGATACATAAAACCAAGGTAAATCTGATTAAACTCTAGGATTAATGTAGCTAGGTGCTTTAAAGTTTTCTCCTCCCTCATCTGGAAAAGTGACTTTTTCGTTTTATATTTCGTGATCATGTCCATCCCCTCACCCCTTTCAAAAATAAAACTAAATCCAAAAATATGACACTTATACTCTGTGATTACATCTTTAATGAACATCAGATGCCTGGGAATATACTCATCTGGATGAGAAAAGTAGAATAACAAAACCTAATCAGATGTAACTGGATCTCAGACTGTATAACATATATACTGTTATATTCTCATACAAAGAATCTAAGCACCCAATAAGCTCACCTATAATTTTTTCAAAAATTATTTTTCCAATAGCAACCTATTCAAAATGAACATTTATTATTACAAGGGTCTCATGTGCCCTCAAAATGATCAACTAAATTATGATTTAAATAGTTTTTATGGACTATGTTATTAATATGAACAGACCAATTTTGAGAAATAGAAAGTCTTTGCTTCAATTATCTTTAGCACCAGTATGTTAAACTAAAAGTAAACCCGAAAAGTATGTAAATCAAATATTAGTTACTTACTTTACAGAAACTTATATTGGTATACAGTTTCATTACAGTCTTCTTCCATTCTAACTGCTTTTCAGATTGTCTCCTAACATTCAGCTTGAAATGTGTGTCTAACTAGTGGCTTTCCTAATCACTCTGAAAACAAGTTAAAGATCTACCAATAAATACATATTTAAAGTAAGCTTTCAAGTAATCTTTCGTTAAACAAAAATAATTCTATCATTAGCGATAACTACCTTCTAATTGTTTTGGTAAGGTCCAGATTTTCTTTTAGTAGCATACATCATTCTCTGATGCAAAGTTCTTATTCTTGGAGGGGGTGGGGGTTTAAACTGTACAGTGACTATACCAAATTTTCTCATATATCATCACCTTTAAATATTTCTCTCCTCTATCCTCAGCCAATTTTCTCCTCAAACATATTCTCAAATTGTTTGTATCAAGTCCCTGATTAAATGACAATAATGGATTTGAAACACTTAGCATGGTGCCTGCCACAGAATAAGTATGTAATGTAAGTGAACTGCCATCATCTTCATTACAATTATTACTATTATTTAGAGGTTCAGAACTTTAGTTTCCCCCATGGGGAAAATTAAACAGAAGAAAATAAAGTCCTATATTTCCAATGTTCAGTGAATACACTGTACAAATTTAAATTATGATGCCAACAGTACTGTTGTACTTAATATTGTAACTGATAAAGTAACTTTTTTAAAAACAAATGTCATAATAGAGTATTACTATAATCTTTACAAAGTCTCACTCTAACAATCCAAAGTAATATTCTGTGAATGTGAATACACATTATTACACAGTCTTCATCACAACAAATAATGTTTTCTATATTGGTCTCTATTACTGTCGGTTTCTATAATAAAAAATTAATAATTATTATATATTATAAACTAAATTTTGTAATTTTTGAAGTACCTATAATGGCGATAAGTGAAAAATATTTTCATATGAGTAACAGGTTAAAATTAATATTATAGCTTCTTTAAAAAGAAAATTAATCATAAATAGGAATCCAGGGGATATGTTTCTAAATCCTTTGCCTTCCTAATGGTTGAACAGGCATGCCAATGAGCAAAAAATCCAAAGTGAGACAAGATGAGATCAAAGTGGACAGAACTACTAGGGTAGCCAACAGGCATACTTTTAAGAGTAAGACCAGGTCCCCAGACCACATGCCACTGCATTTTACTAGACAGCTGGCTTTTACCTTAAAGTGATAAACAGTGTCCGATTTGATTCTATGCAAAATAAGTTAAGGAATATGCAAAATAAGAAAATATATTGCTTCAGCCTTAAAGAACCTTTTTTAAATTACTATTTTTTAGTAATCACCCTAACATTTTTATCATGAGACAAAATATCAGCATCTTTTACTTACTTGTATTTTTCCAAATGTTTCATCAAAGGGGTTTTTTACTATCAAGGAAAGAAGAAAAAAAGAGAACTATTAGTATAATTTTAAATGAAAATTAGAATTCCTCTAAACAAATCCTCTGAAATGCCAGCATGTACTTTGCTAAAACTGAATGTAAACATGTGAATAAAATGTAAACGAAATGATGATAACAAAGCTGGGAAATTAACTTTTCAGACTTAGTATACTTACCATTCTTACTCTGAGACTGTGGTGTTTATAATATTTGAGAGCAGGTGCTCTGGTGTCAGAAGAGCTGGGTGCAAGTTCCAGCTCCATCACTTACAAGAAACGTGACCTTGTGCTAACATCTATTTAGCCACTCTAAATTGTAGTTTCCCCTCCTATAAAGTAAGGGTGTAACAATGACACTTACCTGATATTGTTGTTGTGAGAATTAAATGCAATAAATCATAAAAATTATTGGCAGAGCCTCACATGCTTAATACATTTACCGATTATTGTTAATGACTGTATCATTTGTTTTCCCCTTAACTTGGTTTCTCTTCAAAAAATTTCTAAAAGCAGTTATTACTTGTGGAAATCTACAACTTGCTTTAAAACTGAATAATTCACTTAGAATTCTGATTTCCAATGATTAAAAAAGACCTTCCTATTCCTTGCTAATATCTGAAAAAGTGGCAAGAAACTAATATACAGACCAAAATAGCTAAGAATTAAGTCCCAGTATTAACTTTGGATTTCCAATAAATATTATAAAGAAGGATTTACCACCTTCTATCCGACCTCCCTATACCCACTCACCCCTCAAAAAATACAAAAAAGTCTATGGCTGAATATGTAGCATCTCTCATGATTATAATTTAGAATCTCTTATCATCTATTTTTAAATCACATGTGAAAATACTCAAAGCTTTGATACCTAGATCTCTATAATCCAGGTCACAACTAAGACTAACTGAGCCTGTAAAGTACTTCACACTGACTAGGTTTCCTTTCTTAGGTGCTTTTCTATTTTTATTTGAGAAAACAGGAAGTCCCATAGGAACCAGGAACTGCCTGATTCTAAGAAAGTTCATGTGTAAGACCAGTTTAACAAGGTACAATAAAAAAGCAAGAAAAAAATGTATCCTATCATCTAAAGTGATTTTGCTAATGGACTTTTAGACAACATTTTTCTATAGAGCAACAGGGTTTTAATGCTGGGAAAGAAAAATTTCTGAAAGATCAAAAGTACTCAATGGAGGAATAGGAAGAAGAAATAATATAGTTAAATAAAATGTTAAGAATCAGAACACTCCTGGATTAAAAAGACGCTTTTAAAAACATTAACTTTTATTAATGTAAAATTTAAACAATTTAAAATAAAGCTATATTTAGTTAAATACACTACCAAAAGTTGCCTTAGCTATCTAGCTAAAATAAAAATCTGGCTAAAATTGGTTCAAACAATACTAAAACACAGGTATTTTATTTGCTCTTTATAAGAAGAATAATTCTAAAACACAGGTTTTAATGTCTATGAAGAAAAGCCATGACAGCATTATTTTTTGACTGTATACAAAATTATTTTTGTCAAGATTATTACATGGAAAGCTAGCTTTTCAATTATCACTATGAAAATATGGCTGTAGACTGGAATGTTCTTCCACTAGATTGCTCTACTGTGAGTTTCTCATCACAGGGACCATGTGTCATTCGTGTTTGCATGCCTGGAGCAAAGCATAATACTGGGCATACAGTTTAGTGCTTGAAAAGTGCTGGTTGTGCTCTCTAGACTAAATCTACCCTTCTTTATTCTACTCTGTGTGTTAACACTGAAGTGAAAGTGTTAAATTCTGCAGGAAGTTGGAGAAGGGTATGTTCTGAGCAACTTGGAAGAGAGAGGGATAAGATAACAAAAGGAAAGCCAAAGAGCAGAACAATAATTCTGCTGAAAACACTGCTCTGCCCTTTGTATCTTTCTAGATTTCTGCCTCTTCTCTAGTGGGCTAAGATATGGGAGAGTATAACATAGTTAAAAATTGAACAATATACCTTCCATCCTACACAACTTCTGTTCAAAAGAATTTCCCTCAATTTCCCATGACAACTGTCACCTATTAAATTAACAGACAGACCTACTGAATTAACAACAGAAGTAAAATGTAGCCTTGAGATTAAGTTTTAGAAAAGAAACTCCATCTAAAAACAGCAATTCTAACAAACCAAAAGCCCTTAAAATGTATAAAAGAAGCATCTTTATACATCTAACTTTTCTTCCCCCAAATCGTTTCAGTATTTCTAAAACCACACCAATATATTTATCTCATCCAAATTACCTACAATCTTTAATGAAACAACACATGTTGTTACACCTAGTGAAAACATTCCTCCCTTCCCTGCATATTGGGCAATTGTAGAGAAGAAATCATATTCCAAAAGCATTCCATAGCAAAAAATTGCCACCTGATTATTAGTCTCTTTTCTAGGGATGAACCTGAAAGTAAATTATATTTCCTATCCCTTATCTTAAAGCGATGATAATGTCAAGTTGTTATTTCAAACTTAACTTTCATTCTCTAAAAGGCAAACCTTAAAGACATTTTAGAGTTGGTATTGTCCTCTTTTATATCCTACACCCCTAACATTACTACTTTTTCTCAAATTCTCCTTTTTTGACCATTTCTCCTTCAACTTTCTTGTTCAAATTATTTCAAATCTCAAATATACCAAACTTTTCTTTGTAAATATCCATAATATTTTGACTTCTTTCCATAAAACTATCTTACTGATTGTAAAGTCAAATTCCTAAAAGTGTTTCTTTAATTATACTCCTAGACCCTTCAAAATTGTCCAATGATTTTCCATCACATTCTGCTTCACGGAACTAATTCTAATCTTGTGGTACTTTCCTACTTACTTATAAGACACATTGTTGACTCTTCCTTTTCCAAACCTCTCTCTCTTTCTCTCACACATCATTTCCAAAACTGTACTCGTTTTACTGATCCTTTCTGTACCTGTTTTACTGATCCTTTCTCTTAGGCTAAGATCAAATTTATCAATTATTACGAATTCCCAGATAAAAAGGGAGAAAAAAATCAAGTCAAACTATATCAAACTATATTAAACTACTTTCATATAGTTAAACTTTATCAAACTATAAATGTATTCATAAAGTACATTTAACATTGACCAAATAAACTGATGTTCTAACTCAGGAAGGCTCCATTTTGGTCACTCAATAGCAGTAAAATGGAAGAAAAGTCTGATGACTAAAATTCTTTAACTCAGAAAGAAAAACATTTATTTATTAAAGAAAGATAAACGAATATTTATTGAGTATTTTGTGCCTGATACAAAAAATGTGGCCATAAATAAAAATATCCCTGCCTTCAAGGTGCTTATATTCCAGAGGAGTTAAAAGAGACAACAAATACATTTTTAAAATATATACTATGTCAAATGGTTCTAAGCTCTTTAGAGGTAAAATAGCAGGAATGGTGCCTGACATGTGAGGAAGGGAAGCAATATTACATAAGATGGTAAGAGAAGGCCATACTAAGAAGATTGCATTTGAAAAGAAACCTGAGGGAGCAGAGAGAACAAGCCATGTGGATACCTCAAGAAAGTGGTTTACAGACAGAAAGAACAAGAAGTGCACACAGACTGTGAAGGGGGTAGTATGCCTGCCATGTCACTACTGGAAATGGAACAGAGTAGATGAGAGGGCAAACAGCAAGAAATAAAGTCAGTTTGGTAAGGGAGTCAGTAGGTACAGATAATGTACAGCCTTGAAGACTATTATATATTACTCAGACACAGAAGCCTTAGAAAATTGGAAGCATGTTAGCTGGCTTATGTTTTAAAAGGAAGGAACATGTAATAAGGAGCAGGCCACTCTATCGATTAAGTTTAAGAGTCTTAAGCATTTAAAGAATAAATGATTTGCTCTTTGTGAACCAGGAAAATAGGAAATAGTTCATTCAGGGTGCTTTCCTCCTGCTTTCTCTGGATCAGCACAGCCAACATCAGTCTACCTCGACATTTTTTCTGTTCTGAATATTTGAAAATATTATCAATTATTAGTAAACAAAAATATTCTGTCAGGAGGAAATGAAGAGACATTTTTCTAAAGAAGACATACAAATATCTAACAGGTACATGAAAAGGTGTTCAGCATCACAAATCACCAGGGAAATGTAAATCAAAACCACAATGAGATATCAACTCAAACTTGTTAGAATGGCTATCCTCAAAAAGGCAAGATAACAAATGTTGGTGAGTGTGTAGAAAAAAAGAAACTCTGTTTCTTTCGTGCACTGTTGGTGGAAATGTTAACTGGTATAGTCGCTATGGAAAACAGTACAGAAGTTCCTCAAAAAATTGAAAATATAACTACCATGTGATCCAGCAAATCTCATTTCTGAGTATAAATTTAACGGAAATGAAAACAGAATCTTGATGAGATATCTGCAACCCATGTTCACTGCAGAATTATTTACAATAGCCACAAACATTCACAAATGTCTGACAATGAGTGAATGGATAAAAAAGATGTATAAACACACACACATACACACAAATGGAATACTAGTCAGCCATGAGAAAGAGGGAAATCCTGACATTTGCAACAGCAGGCCATGAGCCTTACAAAAGCATTATGCTAAATGAAGTAAGTCAGAGAAAGTCAAATACTGTATGTCGTCACTAAAATGCAGAATCTAAAAAAAGCCAAACTCTCAGAAATAGAATAGAATGGTGGTTACTAGAGGCTGGGTGGTGGAGGAAATGACGAGATATTGGTCAAAGGGTACAAACTTCTAGTTATAAGATTAATAAGTTCTTGGGACCTAATGTACAGCATGATGATTACAGCTACCAAACTGTATTATATACTTGGCATGTTCCAGGAATACGGATCCCATGTACTCAGGAATTAACTCATTTAACCCTTATACCACTATTTTAGAGCAGGTATTACCTCCATTTTTGTGGACAGAATCTGATGCACGATAAGGTTAGGTTGAGTCTTAGAGGTAAATGCAGTTTTTAAAAAGCTGGGATTCAAATTTATGTCTGATTCCAAAGCCTACATTCTTTTCATTATAGAAAATACAACTACAGAAAATAAAATATTTAGTTTAAGGAAAACATTCTTCTCTAGAACTTTCAGATTTAGAATCAGTAAACTTTAATCTCCTTAGGATGTAATACATGAAAAATGCCCAAAATAGGGATAAGGAGGAAAAGACACTGTTGTTGGAGAATATACTGTTGTCTCTTAGATGAGGAACACTCTTCAAAACCAAGTTCTCTAATTGTAGTCCAACAAAAGATTTTCCATGATAATCAAAATATAGTGTCCCGTGACTACCTTGGGCAGCATTAATTACTCTGCTTCTCTCTGCTGCCATGCATTTTGTTCATAAGACAACTATAAAATTTACCACAATGCATCAGTCTTAAAAGAAATCATAATTTTCTGATTTAGAACCATATCACATTTAAACTGCATTTTGGCTTTATCTGGCAACATAAGATATTCACAAATATATATCAAATGCCTACTCTGTGCCAGGCATTATGCTAGTTGCAGGAGATTTGAAATATATATATATAAGCCTTGTCCCCAAGAAGTTCAGTTTTGAAGGCAGTAACTCTGCAGACATGTGCTTCCAAAGGCAGTCCCTTATAATTCTAAAACTTTGCAGCCTTAAACCTAGGTTTTAGTCTTTGGAAACTTCAAGCCATCTAGGCAGTTAAAATCAGCTAACCAGGTGACTAATTATCTAAGTTGTATTTTTTTATAAACAGACATTCAAATTCTCAAATCCCATCTTCTAGCATTAATAGTTTAAACAGAGCATAATTATATGTGAAGAAATGGGGGTGGTGAGGAGCAAATGTTTCCAACAGCTGCAGAACACCGCACCTGTGTGGCAAACACTTTTGCATTTCACCATCAGCCAGACTAATCTAAAAATGAACAGGGTGAACAAGACAGTACATTCTTTTGCAACACAGCACGTTGCCCATTTGTCCTCTGAAAATTCTCAAATTGATTCATGGGTCTATTAAATAAATGGTCATTCTAAAAGACTAGAACAATTCACTTCAAGTATATTTAATAAATTACGGTGAATATTGACATTAAATCAACAAAATGAACAAAGTTTTATGGACAAAACTGTCTACTATAAAACTTGTTTAAAGTAAACTTTTGTACCACTCTTGTTCTACTCAAAAATAAGCTTTCCATTTTAATGCCACCTATCTATCTGGATTTACAGTGGTACAGACCTACATAGGGACAATGAATGAAGAAGGGAAGGAGAGCAAAACCTCAAAAGCTACTCCACTTCTAACGTCCTATAAGACTCTCAACTTTTTACTGGCCCTATTCTGAGAGAGGCAACATTCTCATGCTACTTCCAAACAGCTATTCTTAGGGAATAATGAAACATATACAGTAATTCTATATGATAAAAATAAAAAGGGCTTTAAATGTGGACATCAAAGTACTAAGAACATAATGAAATTTAAAATGTGTCCAAGGAAATAAAGGGTCAAAATTAAATTTAAAATAGCTTTATTATTTTGTTGGTTCGTATTCTTCATTTCTATGTGATAAAGAACATTACAGTCTATTTCAACCTCATGGTCATTTGAAAGTCTTACATTTACTCACTGAAAGTCTCACATTACTCACTAAGGAAGAAAAATTTATAAGACTAACTGAAATTTGTCTTTAACCGAACACTAATTTCACATTATAATTGTACCCCACATTTGGGATCTCTGTAACAAAAGCTGTAAGAAAGACTTTTAACCACAAACTGTTGAACAAGTATTTATGGAATATATTCTATATACAGTATTCAGAGAACATGCTGCTTAAACAGCAGTAAAGATAAATGAGTACGTATGATATACAATGTAATCAATACAACCTTAAAGTTTATATAGTATGTTTTAAGAATTCAGGAAGGGGCAAATAATTTCTGCCTAAAATACATTTGAGCTATAAAAATACACCAAGAGTAATAAAATAGAATGAAGTACTGGAAAAAGCAACATTGATGAACCTCAAAAATATGCTGAGTGAAAAAGGCTTTATAAAAGAGTATTCCATGAATCCACTTACATGAAGTTTTAGAGCAGGCAAAACTGACATACGGTGAACAAATCAGAATAGTGATGGAGTACTGACTGGACATGAGAAAACTTTTGAAGGTGAAGGTAATGTTCTCTACCTGTAGAGGTTTAAGTTACACAGCTGAATGATTTGTCAAAACTCATCCGATGGTATAATATATGCAAATTATACCTAAAAAAAAAAATCTCATTTTAATTAATAACATGCATAAAATATATAAAGGTAAAGTATGTATCCTAACATTTTCAACTTACTCGGAAATGTATTTTTTAAAACAAATAATGGATAGAGTAATGGGTAAGATATATAATAAAGCAAATATAGAAAATGTTAACTGTAGAATCTAGGTGTGGGTACATGAGTGTTCACAGCACAATTCCTAAAATTTCATTTTTGAAATTTTTCATAATAAAATGCTAAAGGAATAAAGTATAAAAAACAAAACAGGAGGCTTCTGGTCAAGATGGCAGAGTAGAGAAATCCTAGGACCACCCCAAAATTACAACTAAATTACAGAGCAACCACTACCGAGAATCGCCTAAGTCTAACTGAACAGAAGTCCTATAACTAAGGATATACAGAAGAAGCCATCTTGAGACTGGTAGGAGAGGTGGAGAAGGGGCTGGTTCCACACTTCTGTGTAGCAGCTAAAAATTGGGAGGGCTATCTCCGCTGCAGAGGTACCTACCCCCTGAAGAGTGAGGGGTCCCAACTCATTGAGACAGATGGCTGCTGAAGTCACAGTCATTCCTCTTAAAGGGTCCATGCACAGATTTACTCACTGACAGACTCACTAGTTCTGAGGTTCAGCACTGGGCAGCAGCTCAAAGGTACCAGGGACATACAGGGATGAACTAAATTGTTCAGGCTAGAGGTACGGCTTTCTCCCAGACAGAAGTACTGGCAGAAGCCACTGTTGAACCCTCCCACCATCCAGAGTGCACACACAGGTGGGTACCAGATCTGAGTCTCCATCAACCTGGCTAACACTGTTCCCCCTACCCTGGTGATTCCTTAAGGCCCCACTCCATCCAACTTGCAGGTCCATCCAAGCCACTTCTAATAGCTTTTCAATACAAATGGCCTGACTTGGCTCATGCTGCAAACTTTCCCAAAATGTCTCAAAGGTTTGCAAAATCCAAACAAGCAGCATCTGGCCTTGGGGTGGCCCGTACTCTTGCTGAACAACTCCAAGCTCAGCACTAGAGATAGCCAGCTTCAGTACACAGCTCAACCTTTCCCAGGCACCTCCGAGCCAAGAACAAGTGGCATCCACATGCAGATCACTTTGTAGCTCATATCAAGTGGTCCCAGGTAGTGGCTGACCTCGACCTGCACTAGAGTCCCTAAGAGGTCCAAGAACCAACACAACGGTTTCAGTCCACATCAGAGCAACACTCAAACATCTCCACAATCAACACACCCAAAAGGCAGACTCAGCAGGTACCAGAGCCCCACTAAATCGAATCCTGTTCCATAAGGCCAGTCCCTGCACAACAGCTCCTCCACTACAGTAACAGCCAGTGCTCACAACCAATCAGACTGAAAGTCTATCCCTCCCACTGATGTGCCAACAGCAATCAAGGCTCAATAAGAGGGTATACACAACCCACACAAAGGACATACCTGGAGCACCTGGTTCAAGTGACCAGGGAGTCTGTGCCACTGGGACTCACAGAAAACCTACTACATAAAGACACCCTGCCATAGGGAGACATAGCAGCTCTACCTAATACTTAGAAACAAACACGGAGAGGCAGCCATAATGGGGAGACAAAAAAACATGTCCCAAATGAAAGAACAGAACAAAGCTCCAGAAAAAGAACTAACGAAATGGAGACAAGCAATCTACCGGATGCAGAGTTCAAAATATTGGTTATAAGAATGCAATGATATCAGTGAAATCTTCAACAAAAAGACTGGAAACATAAAAATGGAGACAGAAAACATAAAAAAGGACCAGTCAAAATGAAGAATACCTTAGGAGGAATCAACAGTAGATTACATGAAGCAGAGGATTGAATCAGAGATTTAGAAGGTAGCAGAAAACATCCAATCGGAACAGCAACGAGAAAAAAGAATCCAAAAAACAAGGTGAGTTTAAAGGGCCTCTGGGACAACATCAAACGTACCAACATTTACATCATAGGGATATCAGAAGAAGAGAAAAAGCAAGGAATTGAAACCTAATTCAAGAAAGAATGACGAAAACTTCCATAAATTGGCCAAGGAAATAAATATACAAGCCCAGGAAGCTCAGAGTCCTTAACAAGATGAACAAAAAGAGGCCAACACCAAGACACATCATAACCAAAATGCCAAAGGTTAAAGACAATGAGAGAAACTTAAAAGCAAGAGAAAAGCAGTTAGTTACCTACAAGGGAGCTCCCATAAGACTGTCAGCTAATTTCTCAACAGAAACTTTGCAGGCCAGAAGGGACGGGCAGGAAGTATTCAAAGTGATGAAAACCAAGGATGTACAACCAAGATTACACAGGAAAGCTATCATTTAGAATCAAAGGACAGATAAAGAAGAAGCTAAAGGAGTTCATCACCACCAAATCAGTATTACAAGAAATATTTAAGGGACTTCCTTAAGAAAAAAAAAAAAAAGATAAAAAATATGAATAATAAAATGGCAATAACTACATCTCTAATGTAATTAAAAGACAGAGTGGCTGAATGGATAAGAAAACAAGACTCTTACTTATGCTCAAGAGACTTACTTCAAATCAAAAGACACACTCAGGCTAAAAGTAAAGGGATGGAAAAAGATATTTCATAAAAATAGAAATAAAGAAAAAAAATTTAAAAAGCTGAGGTAGCAATACTTATACCAGACAAAATAGACTTTAAAACAAAAGTTATAACAAGAGACAAAGAAGGACCCAGTAATCCCAATGGTTGGTATTTTCCCAGATGAAAATCAAAACACTAATGCAAAAAGACACATGCATCTATATGTTCACTGCAGCATTATTTACAATTGCCAAGATGTGGAAGCCACCTAAGTGTCCATCAATAGATGAGTGAATAAAGCATTGGTACATATATAAAATAGAACATTACACAGCCATAAAAAGAATGAAATTTTGCCATCTACAACAACATGAATAAACCTACAGGGTATTATGCTGATTAAGGTAAGTCAGCCACAGAAAGACATATTATACAATTTCACTTACTTGTGATTCTTTAAAAAAAAAAAAAAAAAAAAAGCAAAACAAACAAAACAGAAACAAACTCAAAGATAGAGAGGACATTTCAATGGTTGCCAAATGGGTGGGGGAAGGAGAATGGGTTAAGGGGGTAAGGGGCAAAGAGAGGGAAAGATTAAGAGGTACAAATTGGTAGTTACAAAATAGTCATGGGGATGTAAAGTATAGCATAGAAAATATAGTCAATATTGTAAAAACTATGTATGGTGTCAGACAGGTACCAGATTAGGGTGATTACTTCATAAGTTATATAAATGATTACTATATGCTGTAAGGTGAAACTAATTATACTGTATGTCAACTGTAACTGAAAAATAAATTATTTTAAATTAAAATTTTTAATTTAAAAATATTAAAAATAAAAAAAAATTACTAGTGGTGCTAAAATCCTATCAGAGAACTGCTAAAAGATCACTTCAATGCCTAGACATTACATTAGCCCCAACTTTAAAAAGGTCACTTCAATACCTAGATATTACAATACATTAGCCCCAATTTTAAAAGCTGCAGCTTATTGTACAAGAAAAAAACACTTCCTTCCTTCCAATTCATTCTAAATTTCTGAAAAATCAAAAACTGAAAAAGTTTCTTTTTTGCAAAAACTATGAGTTATTATAATGTAAGGTTTTGCTTTGTTTTGCTGTTTTAGATAGACCAAGGTAATAATAGTTGTACTTTTTAAAATCATACGATTTACATTTACAAATAAGATATTATCTTTTTCACTAAAATGTCAGAAACTTGGCATATAAAAAATAGCCAAAATATAGGAGCGTATGTCTAGTAATTTTTAAAAAGTAAATGTTTTGGAAGAGAAAAAAATGGCATAGAAGATAGAAGCTCTGTTCATCCCTCTGGTGACCAAATCAAAGTTGTGACAGAAACAAGAAGCAGCAGCAAGAAAAAAATCGCCATACAACTAAGGAGAAATCCAAGAAAACGCCCTGCAATGGCAGAAGGTAGGACAGGGTGAGGACAAGGGGCTGCTGGGTCAGGAGTGGCTGAGTGAGATGGAGCCTCCGGCAGCGGCAGACGCACCTCTTAAAGGGGCCGCGTCCGAAAGCGGATTTTCACGGTGACGGACCTGCTCACTCTGAGCACCAGTGCCCGTTCGGCTGCGTGTAGGGGACACCAGGGACTTATAGGGAGACACTGTCAGAGTGAGGGCCAAGGCAAGACTCCCTCTGTACAGAAGTGCTAGTATTCACTTTTCCCTGTTGAGCCCTCCCGTCTACCAGTGCACTGGACACAGCACCACCATACTCGTGATGTCATCGAACTGGACAACAGAGGTCGCTCCACTCAGGATTCCCTGAAACATCTCCTACCCCAATTCGAGCCCCAACCAAGCCATATCCAGGTGTATCCTCAGCGAGTCAGGTGCTCCTTGCTGAGAGTCACACTGGTGGAGGCAGCTGGCCTCAGTTTCTTACTGTGGCCTTTTGAGGCAACTATAAGCACAGCATCTATGGATTGCTTGCTGAATCTTAACAAGTGGCCCCCCAAGGGCAGAGGCTTGGGCTAAGTTTGGCCTACAGCTGAATTCCTCTCAGAACTGTGCCACTGGACACCTACTTCACAAACCCACACTAATAAGATCAGGAGACTTAGGAGCTTTGCTTAGTACATTGAAACAGACACTGAAAGGCAGCCAAAATGGGAAGACAAAGAAGCAGAAGCCATATGACAGAACAGAACAGAGATCCAAATATAATGGAGTCAAGTAATCTAATAGATGCAGAGTTCAAAACACTACTTATAAAGTGTAGAGAACTCCAACAAAGAGATAAAAATGTAAATAAAAATCATAAAAGGGAACCAGTATGAAATGGAAAACACATTATCTGAGATGAGAAATGTATTAAATGGAATAAACTAAGGAATAAACAAAGTGAATAAAGAAGAGGATCAAATGCCCTATCCAGAGGACGGGAAAGCCAATCTGGACACTCAATCAGAATGGCAAGAAAAAGGATGCCAAGACTATAAAAATAATTTAAGAAGGATATTGGACACTATTAAGGCTTCAAATATTTGTCTGATCAGCGTAAGTGAAGAAAATCAAGATGTTGAACAGCTGTTTGAAGAAATAATGATGGAAAACTTCCCTAACTTGGTGAAGGAAATGGACATAAAACCCCAGGAAGCTCACAGAATTCTAAAAATTAGGGATTCAAAGAGGCTCACACCAAGACACATCATAATTTAAATGCCAAAGGTTAAATACAAAGAAAGAATATGGAAAGCAGCAAGAGAAAAAGAAATAATTACATATAAGGGAACATCCACAAGACTGGCAGCTGATTTCTCAAAAGAAACTATGCAGGACAGAAGGGTTTGGCAAAAAATATTCAAAAGGATGAAGACCCAGGATCTACAACCAAGAATAATTTATCCAGCGAAGCTATCATTTAGAGTTGAAGGACAAAGAGCTTCCCAGACAAAAATGAGCTAAAGGAATTTATCACTATTAAGACAGTATTACAGGAAATGTAGGAGGGACTTCTTTAGGAAGAAAAAACATGTATCAAAAACAGGAATAAAGAATGGTAACAACTACGTGCCTATCAATAAGTACCTTAAATGGAAAAGAATTAAGTGCTCCAACCAAAAGATATGACTGACTGAAAGGATAAGAAAATAAGACCCCAAATATAAAAAGGAAGGGGATAGAAAAAGATACTGCTTTGATGGACCTAGAAGGTATTTAAGTCAGACAGAGAAAGATAAACACTATTTGATTTCACTTACATGTGGAATTTAAGGACAAACTAATCAAAACCAGACTCACAAATATAGTGGACAATTTGGTAACGGACAGAGGGGAGTGGGGTTTGGGGGGCTGGGAGAATGGGGTAAAGGGTTAAAGAAGTACAAATTAGTAGCTGATGGATGGTCACGGGAATGGGAAGCACAGCATAGGGAATGCAATTACCAATTAATACATTAGCTAGGTGGAGGGTCAGGGGAGGGAGGGAGCAATTGGGGGAATCATTTTACTAACTATATAGATGTCTTACCAATGAACTATATACTTGAAACTAATTAAAATTTAAAACAAAAAGGACCAAAACAAAAACAAAAACAAAAAATAGTTAAAAATAGTAAATGTTTAATGAATGTTAAAAATTATTTTCTAACATACTTAATCTATTGAGTTGGAGGTAATTCAGCCATCAGTAATTGAACAAGACTGGCCTCGTTTACCTAAAATAAAATTATTACCAAATTAGAAAGTCAGATCACTAGCAAATCAAGAAAATATCAAAATATTACACATTTAAAAGACTTTGATAGTTTATCCCTTCCAAAAATAAGCTTTGGTCTATGGCCATGCAATCCTGAACAAGCCCGGTTCCGTTTGATCTCGGAAGCTAAGCAAGGTCAAACCTGGTTAGTACTTGGATGGGAGATCAACTAGAAGACCAGGTGCTGTAGGCATAAAAAAATAAAAAATAAGGGACTGTAAGATGACCAGGTCCCTGCAATCTGTGAGGTCAACCAAGGGTTGCCTCACCTAAAAACAAAACAAAACAAAACAAAAACAAAAACAAGCTCTGATATCTTCATAGGGAATCCATAACTCAAAGAACAATATCTGATAGAATTGGTTAGTGAATCTCACTAGTAACTAAAATTGAAGTTCCAAATCAAAAAAATTTTTAATCCAAGAGAAGACTTTTAGACTAAGAAAATATCAATACCTTACTCTAAGATAAAATAAAAGTTAGTAATGAATCTCTCCCCATCCCACCCCCACCCCACCCCCACAACACACACACACACACACACACACACACACACACACACACACACACACACACACACACCTCTCTTTGTGGCTCAATACTTCAGAGGGAAATGATTAGGCTTCTGCCTCCAACTAAATTTGTCAACAAAAGACACTCCTACAGTTTTACTCAATGTTGGGAGGAAAAGTAGTATAAGAACATATTCAAAAAGGCAAAATGATGTGTCCACTTAAATCATGGGAGTTTTACTATAGTGAACAAGGTCCAAAAGTCTGAGTGATCTGCTTTTTCAGTACTTTCACAGATCTCTTGAAAACTGTTTTTGCACATATGCCAGTTTAAGAATTACACTACTGCATTGTGACAAGTGAATAGGAAAATAAAAGCAAGTCAACCCACAAAGGTTAGATATAAACCTATAAATAAAATCAAGCATCTGTGCAACAGATAACTTGGCACCCCAAGGAATTTATGCTAATGGAATACTGTAACTTATTAAACATGGTGACAGCTCACTGTATTAAGAGATTTTAAACATTAACTGTTACACACTAGAGACTGGCTGTAATACTTCCTCAAGGTTTATATTGCCAAGAATACAAGTAAAACTGTATAACAAGGTCTGTTCTGAAAGAATACTGCTAAAAGAGAATCTGGAAATCCAAAAAGGATCTGTGACACGCTGTACACCTATATCCAGTGTGATGCAATAAAGCAGCAGGCATTTCCCATACAATTAAATATAAGGTCTTCTACATAGTAACGTTCTCAATTAAGTGCACGTGTTTAACATTTTAAATGACTAGAGATAAATATTATCACCAATTTAGTTTTATGTCACACAAAGACAATATGCAAATAAGATTAGAAAGAGAAAAGCTTCAGTGCAATGAAAAGGCAAACAGAACTAAAAAACAAACAAAAAACAAAAAAACAAAAACAAAAAAAAACTCTAGCAGTTCTTATTCCATTCAATGGATATAAGGAGCATAGCTCTGACAAAAGGGAAGAGCATTATATGTATAGACAAAGCACCAAAATTGAAATATGACTGAAACAAACATGTAAACTAAATTTGGAGCTAAAAAGGAAATCCCTATCATTGACTTTATGAACAACCTGTTTAAGTTACATCTTGACTTTTAGCTCGAAATGAAAAGTCACTGGAAAACAGATGAATTTAAGTATGTCATCATTAGGTAAAAAAATAAACCACCAAATAAAACAAAATATAAGCAGTTATGTATGACATGTCGTAAACTAAGCTAAATAAGATTTTTTTTGGATAGTTACAAAATATGGACCCTGAAGAGTTAAACCCGTGCTTCCACATAAACACAATGGACAGAAAGTAAAACATACACTAGAATATCATATTTTTACCTAATATCTATTTCTAAATTTTACAACTACTTGTAGCAGAGAAAGATAATATAAACAAATACGTGGGGATGAAGGCTAAAAAAAAATAATGTATGCAATTACCCACAACCATTTTATTGGCTGTTACAGTCAATAAGCATGTGTCCTAGACAAACCCTCACCTGATCTGTTTCCCTGTCGCTCTCATACTATAAATACTTCAAATATTGAGTATGATTTTAATGTTTAAAGATGTACTATAGTCCGTAATGCTTCATTAGGTACGAAAAGTCTATTCTTACACTGGAGGGAAAAAAAATTCATCTTTTTGAGACCATATGGCAGCCTCTAAATCTAGGGGATTTCTTAATGGCATTTTTGACCATGCTTAATTTTTACTTTATGCTCTGACTTCAAAAAACCTAATTTCATATGCTGGAGTTGGAAATTTGAACTGGTCAGTAACAAAACAGTTTTCTGAACCTAGTAAATGAAACTTAAACTTTAATAATACTTATTCAGTAAACATTCAAGTCATCTTAAAACTCCCAAAGTACTACTAATTTCAAGTTTATTTCCCCACATACCATCTCTTACTTGTTAAATTCTATTCAACAAGGTGCTAAAGAAAACAAAAATGAAAACTCATTGTACCTTCCCCTAGAGCAACTAGAAGGGCAGTGATCCTCACTACTTTGGAGGGTCAGACCCTTTTTAGAAATTGGTAAAATCTACGTAACCTCTCCACAGAAAAATGTGTACACATTCAAAAATTTACATATAATTTCAAAGAGTTACTGTTCATCTAGAATCGAATCCATTTATGGTTTCTTTAAGAGTCATAGGCCATTGAGGTTAAGAACTCCTGGTCTAGCAGAATACAAAACTTTTTATAAAGGGAAGGTGGGGATGATCCCAAAGGAAATCCAAAAACAAATACACTGAGAAGATACAAAACCATGCAGACAGTATAGTATACGAACAAAGAAAGATTCCATGTTGAGAGTCAGATTATCTGTAATAACATCTTGGTTCGGCCACTTACTGACTTTGGGCAAGTTTCTTAACCTCCCTAAGCCTCAGTTTCCTTATCTGAAGGGAATGATGATAGACCTGGCTCTTAGGATTGTTTTAAGAATTAAGCTAAATCATGGTGAAAAATTTAGCACAGTACTGAGAAAGAAGCACATGCACAAGTACAGATCTTAAGTCAAGTTGAATGCTAAAGTCTTTACAGTCCCAGTCCACATACACCCTCAGAGTAAAACCATCAATTTCTTAAAGACTGTCTTATGACCAAAACAGCCCAACTAAAACATCCTTTCTCAAATCCCATTGCCCATAGTAGCTAATAACTTCTAGAACTCCTTTAATTCTAAGATGATCTTATGTGCCTAAAAATGCTGACTTTTAAGTTTATCTGCTTTTATTCATGCAGTATGACCTCCCTTCCTTCAGCACCAGGATTACTACCAAAAATAGGCAAAAAGAAAAGTGTGACAACCCTGTAATGAACTGGCAGAAAAAGTTCCTGTAAATTAAAGTACAAGATAATTTATTTATTTACTTTCATGCTCCGGCTAGCAAACGACTTACCAGAATTTTGATTTACTACTTTAAGCTGTTTATTCCATTTTTTTCAAATTGTATACCCCACTATAGGCTAAGTCTTGCTTTTTAAACATGGGTTTGGATTTTTATTTATTTTAACTCCAATACTTGTACTATGGTTCTTCATCACTAAACAGTTATTGATGAACCTCAGTGTCTTTTATTCCACATTATAATCTCAACAAAATTTAACAAAGAGACTTTTAAAGATAGGTGTTTGCTTGAAAAAAATTAAATAAAATAAGCAATCCAAACAAAACTAACAGAATATTACACTCCTATTTTTAAAAATGCATTTAGACTGCTATTCTGCCTAGGACAAAATTCAAGCAAGGACACTAAATCACTCTAGTTTCTCTCATTTTCTAAGCCAAAAAGAACAGAATTTTTAAAAAGGTACTAAATATTTTTAGAGTAATTAGGTAATATTTCCTTAGATGGCATGGTATTAACATAATTTAAACCTGTTTTATGTTAATTTCAAACTAGTCCAATTTTTGAAATTTCAATTACAAATTAAATTTTTAAAATTTAAATAAAATACAAAATTTTCTCTAAACAATGCTTACTTCTCAAGTTATGTCATTTAGAAAAATAAAAAGTATCCTGCCACACTGAAAGGCAGTGGGGTAAAACAAAAAAAAAAATCTCTGGAGCAAAGAATATCAGCTGTAACATTTATGACGTGATCTTAGGCAAGACATCTTCTCTAGGACTCTAGTAACCTAATGTAAAATGGGACGTTTTGTGACTATGTACAGAAATTTGAGGCAGTGGGGGAGATTAATAAAGCTTAGCTTTTTCTTCTTTTTCCAAACCTAGAATTAAATTAAAAAGTAGCACTCAGCTTACAAAATAACACAAATATATCACCACTCCACTCCTCATTTGTCTATGGCAATAAAGGTACTGAGAAAAAATGACAGTTCTTAGAAAATCTGAGTTAGGAAGAGAAGACCCCAAGGCAAGGATCCTGCCAAAAATCTTTTATAATGCCTGAATTTTCACTAGCTGCCAAAAATTTCACTAATTAGAGATAGAATCTGGGTTAATAAAGATCTTGTATTTAAAGTGCAATCATTTCTGAGATTAAAGGGCTTTTATCAGATGGGAGTTTGGTCAACCAGTCATTTAAACATTATAACTGATCCCCTGACATTCATTATGTCTTGAACACAAATTTTAAAATATAACCAGTATATACAATTTCCTAATAGCATGCTTTAAGCAAAGGTTCTCAACTTTTAAGGTAAAAGGATCTCTTCATCTATACATTCTTCAAAATGTTCAGATCCCTGCTACATTTTTAGTATTCACTTACTAAAAAAAAATGACAAAATTCTACCATCAATACATTAATTCTTTGTATTCTAATCATAGCAATTTTAATATAGAGTTGAAAAATAATAGTGCAACATGAGAGGGAAAATCATTTGTTAGCTCCTCTGACAATACTTTGTAATGGGTACACTTCCCAAAATGTTCTCAGCCCTTAAGAATTCTGACATAAATTCCAAATAAAAATGTTGGCAACCCAACTACTCTACATGTAAGGATGAAGGATGATTTAAAGAGCCTGGGCTAAATTCTGATTCCATATTGGCTCAATCCTTACTAAAGATAATCATATTATCAAATTTTATCATAAATCATATACTTTTTTATTATCAGAATTCTATAATATTGTGAATCAAATGGCTTTCCCTAACATTTAGCTAAAAGTAGCTAAACTGAGGGAATAAAAGGAGTTGGGATTGGTAAAGGGGACGGTATATAAAAAGGAAACACAATACAGTATAATGGTTTGAGGATGAACTTTCAAGTCATACTGCTAAGGTTCAAGCAACAACATAACTTCATAACTCCCCTCTCTGACCTGTAACCTTGGATAAAGTGATTAACCTAATCCTCCATTAAAATTCCTCATTTGCAAAGTGACATAAAAATTGCTTAAGAAGACTAAATGTTTATACTTGCCAAGCACCCAATAAATGCACCTACTATTTACAGGGTATTACGCTAGGTGAAATAAGTCAGAGAAAGACAAATAATGATCTCAATTATATGTGGAAACAAAAAGAAAACAAACCCAACTCATAGGTGGTCAAAAGGTATAAACTTCCAGTTATAAGGTGAGTAAGTACTGGGGATGTAATGTCTGCTGACTATAGTTAACAATGCTGTAAAGAATATTTGCAAGTTGCTAAGAGTAGATCTTAAAAGTTGTCATCACAAGAAAAATAACTGTAATTTGTGTAGTGATGTATAACCAAAATTTATTGTGATAATAATTTGGCTATATGTATATATCAAAACACTATACAGATAAAACGAATTCAATGTTATATGTCAATTATATGTCAATTTTTTTTTAAATGGAACTATTGAGTACTCAGATGTTTAGCCAAGATAATAGGAGAACAGCAGGAAGCTTACTTAGGCCATTATAAGAACAAGAATTAAGAAATGAAAAAGTAAAAGAAAAAAAAAAACATTAAAAGCCAAAAATAAATTTGCTTCCTTCTCATCCAACTCCCACAGAACATGATCCATTGCTTTAAGGACCCAAAACTTAAGCTAATTCTATATTAGTGCTAAAATATAATATGGCTTTAAATAGGCTTCTATGGGCTAGCCTAGGAACTTAAACTTAACAACAGTATAGTTAAACATGTTCGAAGTTCAAACAACTACTTTACACATGATCTGGAAGACAACCCATTCAAAAATTAAGGGCTGACTACCCATTTTTCCTTTTGGAAGCAAACAGTATGTCTTTTTAAGCAAGCGCTCTCCAGGAATCCAAATGCAATTTAAAGAAATTATTCAAATTCATTAAGAGATGTTGCTAAGTACAGATCCACATTTTTTTTACCCCAACAAAAGTTTTCTGTTTTCATTTTTCTCAACAAGAGCTGACTTTTCCCTTATCTCCCAGGGCAGTCATGTGCCAGAATCAAAAGGCCATCCCTCCCTCCTACTGTCTAGTTTGAAGAGCTGTAAAAAGCAGTACATAATAGGAAACGAAGAATATAAATGAATGTCTCCAATAAGAAATGTGAATGAGAATTTGGGGAAGCTAAGAAGCCCTTTAAATCTTAAAATATGAAGTAATTAAATCATAAGTCACTGCAGGGAATCAAAAATAGCTGAGCAGTGGCAGAACAAAATCTCATTCCCCCACCTACCCTAGGTAAGTGGGCATGCTTTAAAACAGTACAGTATAGTGAGCAGAACAAGATTTTAGGGTTGCACTTAAATTTTTAATCACTGCTCTGCTCAAACTACCAGTTTTACCTTAGATAAATTAACATCTCCATATCTCATTGTATCTATAAAATGAGAACAATAAAATCTATACCATGGATTCATTTAAAATAATTTAAATTATTTGTTATTTAAGTTATATAAGATTTAAGATTAACTAAAAATATTATAGAGAACACAATGCACGGCACATTGTAAGATTCAAAAATCAACAATTTAACTGTTAGATCTCATTAAATCAACAATATAACTCTATAACTCGGTGCTGTCTAGACCTGTGCAATCCATTACAGTAGCCACTAGCCACTAGCCACATATGGCTACTAAGCACTTGAAATTTGGCTAGACTGAATGGAGATATGCTATGAATATAAAATATACAGTGGATTTTGAAGCCTTAGTACAGAAAAGTAAACTATCTCAATTTTTATACTGAGTATATGTTGAAATGATAATATTCTAAATATACTGAATTAAAATCTATTATTTAGTTTCACTTGTTTCTTTTTACATCTTAATGTGGCTACTAGAAAAATTGAAATCATATGTCTTTTATTTCTATTAGTTCGAGTCTAAACAAATCACATTTTTGACAAACTTTCAAATGCAAAATAGGATGAAAATTTTCATTAAGTGCTTCATATAAATTGTTTAGGAGACTGAAAATCCTCATGCACTTTAAATTTCTTATACTTCTGGTAGCATGATTTTTAATATCCTGTTTCTCAAATTCATTTTACTATTTTATATCCCCAATCTTCTGATTACTCCCATTCACTCTATTGCCTATTTATAGGAACATATCTCATCTTCCCACTTTAGCAATAATAGTACTTATGGTATATTACAAACACGCTGAAGAACAGTTATGTGACAGGCCATTCTTCCACAAGGGGCATGCACTGTCTGTTCTTCAGACAAGGTTAACAGAAGTTTACTCTAAGACTCATCCACATTCCTAAGAAATGTTTTTTGTCTCAAATTCACAACTATGTTTTGGATTAAAGCAACATATCCCATCTCTGACTTTCCTCTCAGCAAATCTACCTTCAAGTAGTCAGTGAGGCTAAAATCTAGTTTCACACTGTACTTCACAACCCATTAAATTACATAACTGCAAAAATAAGAATATTCTTTTTCAGTGCATAGAGATAATGCACCAATGAGGTGAGGTAATGCCAAAAGATGATTCCTTTTACCTGCTCACATAGCTTGAGAGCAAACTGTAAAAATACTGATAAGGACTATAAATTTAATCAACGCTCCTATTAACAGTACTGACTTGACATGTTAGAGTGCTCAACACATGCTGCTTAAATGAGACTACTGTGGCTGGAAAATGCTTACTTGCGGTATTAAAAATATGTAGTTAAATATCACTTCAAATTTCTCAGAAGCATTTCCACAGACATTATCACTATTCACATTAGTTCCCTAAAAAGTCATTGGCTAGAAGTAAAGTTGATTTTACTATCCCCTCATTTGACAGATGCAAAAACCAAGGCCCAGAGATTATGAGTGACCTAACTGTCCAAATAAAGTTAGTAGGTGAGAAAAAATGCGTAGGAAAATCTACTACTGCCTAATGGTTAAGACTGCAAACTCTGAAGTCAGATCATGGGTTCAAATGTTGGCTCTAAAACTTAGCAACTGTGGGATGTTGGACAAGTTCCTTATAACCATATTCCATGTATATTTCGGTTTTCTCACAGAGGGAATATTAGTAGTTTCCCTCACAAAAATTAAGGTAAAGTGCTCACACACAGAAAATTCTCAACAAATGCTTTTATCATTAAATGGCTTTAGAATCTGAAGAAAGGGATATTTGGAGCTGACATTTTTTAAAAACAAAACAAGACTTATCATAAGCATAAGAATATTTCTAGAACATCTTGAACCATAATCATAAACACTTCAGATGAATAACATTTTCATTTTTGGCAAACTCAATCTGCATGTCTCCTTTTTTACTTTTTAAACTACTTCTAAAAGCCTGCAAAAATAAAACTATTTCTTTTACGTAGAGTACACATTTGGTAAACTTTACCATAGGGCATACTCAGATTTGCAAAATCTAATCTTTAAAGTCACAACGTACAAATCTGAAACGGTGCTGCAGTGAACCAACTGTCAATTCTGGAGGTTAGTTAGCTAGTGCATAAATATTTAAGAATAAGAAGAGAATGCCACCACAACATAGCGGGGGAGACACTGTGTCTGCAGGAAGAGTGTCACTCCTATTGTTCTAGAAATTATATACCCACATCTTCTGGTATTACTTGGCACATAGTAGGTGCTCAATAAATTATAAGTGAGTGAATGAATGAATGGATAAAAATTGTTTCTTCATGTGAACTAAATCAAAAAAGTATTTGTGACGACCATGGGAGGTACCCTTATAAACACAGAAAGTTTCCCATAGCCCGGGGACTAGAAGAAGCAGGTATTCTAAAATTTCCTCTCTCCTAATTAATTTCAATAGCCCTCTCTATATGTAAGCTTTAAAAATTATACCTAGGTGAATTCCTACAGAGCAAAAGCTTCCTTTATAAGTATACACTGCTTTCAGGAATTAGCCACAATCAACAAATTCCTTTTGTACATATATGCATATAAGAGAAATTTCTAACTGCAAAACAAAATTCATGTTCTGCTATGTATTAAAAGGCCCATTGCTACTAAAGGATTTTTTTCTATCCATGTCACATGCAAGGCCTGAGAGCAATTGTTGATGCATACTTATCACTCAATTAGCTCAGGACGGCGAAACTAAACTCTTACATAGTTTTGCACCTAAACCTTGTTCCTAAATGTTAGCTTCCATTTGATATCAACACAGCTGTAAAAATAAATTCAAAATTCATCTTCAAAACCATTTTCAGCAAAAAAGCTATGGGCAGAGAACAATAAATCTGCTTCCAAAACAAAAGATGTAGTATAATTTTAAACTCTATATTTTAAAACTGGTAGTATAAATTTTTATAATCTTTTTAAAAAGCTAATTTCCTTAGAAATATATTTTCAAAGGAATGATGTCAAATATGTAAAATTTAAATATAAAATGATAAATAAATGTTAAAATCTAAACATTTTCTTCCTGGTCAACTCTTGTTTATAAATTATTTTTGATAGTGTTGTGAATAAAGACACATCAAATTTTTCTTTTCTTTTTTTAACAATCACTTGTATGATTCAAGTTAAAGCACAATTAAACACATTATTAAACTGCTACAGATTAACTTTAAAATCTGTTAAAAATAAATTGCATGAAAATCAAAGTCTAAATTTATGAAATAATAATTGTTATAACAATTTCCACAATTAATATTTGCCTGGGTTCCCAAATTAAATGATAGCAATTTTTAGTGTGTAATAAATTAATACAGGATTATAGTAAAGATGTACCATTAGTAATATAATTTTCATAAAGTTCCAACTACTTGTTTACCATATATTCTAGAGCTTTCCAACAGTTTACGGTATACTTCATTTTTAAACTTCTTATAAACCAGATTAAATACCTCTTTGCACTGAGGTTCCTTTATATAAAAATATTTTTCATATAGGTAAAGTTAATATAGAATAATAAGCAAGGAGAAACTAGTTTAAAACATCATAACCCTACTGAGGAATCATCAAAGTGTCTAAATTTTAAAAGCATTTCTGAAATTTTAGAATGCTTCATTCCCTTTTAAACAAATGTATGTAGAGGGAAAATACACACAGTTTATTTAAAAGGAGCAAAAAAGGAAAACAAATGTACTAAAAGGTCTTTACATCTTGAAAATGAATAATGGAAAACATAAGTTTTAAAGTGGTAATGCAAATGAGAGGACTACTTTCCCCACCAGATTTGAGACCATGCAAATCCCTTAAAAATTAGAAAGCATATCATGTTTCATAGTTTTATATATTACATTTACAGCTTGTATTATATCAGATTGCCTGCTTCATATATCAAAAAATAATCTAAAACCATAAGTAAGGATAAATGGTTCCACAAATTTCTTAATTGTTGAGAGAGTATCAATTTGTATTTTCTTGTCCTAAAGTTTAGGCTTCACAGATTATTCCTGACACCTCTAGGATTTCATGCATTAATCTGCTTCACCCATTCACATCATCCATAATTTTCTAGAAAATAATAACTAAATATATGCAGAACCCTTACATACTTGCACACATTAAAAGGCAATCTAGAAGAGTGATTAAGAGCCACTGAGTCCAAAACTGCCTCTGCACTTACTAGCTACTTGATTCCTTGGCATGTTACTTAACTGTCCTGTGTCTTGACTCTATCTACAAAACAGAATACATACTTATCTCATGAAGATTAAATAACAATTATTATTGTTTATAAACATTAGTAGCTCTTAACTATGCATCATATATTGAGCCAAGTACTTTACATGCATTAACTAATTCTCACTTAACTGTTTTACAGAAGATGACATTGAGGTTAACAGTTGTTCAGGAATTTGCCTTTAATGAAAAAATTAGCAAGTGGAAGGGCCAATATTCAAAACCAGGTCTGCCTTCTCAATAATCCAAGCCCTGATAGCTAGGCCAATGTTTCTGCAAACTAGGCTCCATGGATATACTCATATGGAATTCACAAGTTTTCACTCTGATTTTTATTTTAAATTATTCTAGAGCTAATTTGCAAATGAAAGACATTTCCAAACAATAGATTTTAATTTCTTAAATCATCTAACTGGATGTGCAAAAATCCCTGATGTCCCCTTTTTTCCTTACAAGTCAACTTTGAAAAACTTCAAACATAACACTTGTCTTTCATTCTTCAAGAACAAGAGCAATGACTATTTTTTAAAATCCATGTGCCTATTTCATTATAGATACCAAGTATTGGATCTTTTAGCTAGTCTAATTACTTGAAAAAGTTTAAATATATTTTTAAAATCTTCTCTTTAAAAAGAACACACACATTATTTATACTTGAATAACTCAACAAATAAGCCCAAATAAGCTCATTTTCTCTATATAACTTTTCTCCAAACAAGATCCTTTCCCCACATCTCTAATTCCCATCAGTGGTATGTATCACTATTCTCTCAAGCAGGCTGGTGACCACCAATAATCTTTCACTCCTCTCCTTTATTCTCTGTATCTAGTCACTAAGTACTGTATTTCTTTCTTCAAATGGATTCTCTTAATTACAGGACCTCCTCCATTTCCAGTTATCATCCTCCTTCAAGTTTGCATCAACTTCATGTCTGCTTCTAATGCCTATCACCTCATTCCTTCTCTCCAATCCTGTTTATCCTTCTAAAAAATCAATTTGATCATGCTAGACTTCTGCTTTAATATCTCCATTGATTCCCAGTGCTCAACTTACAGAATAAAGTCCAAATTTGGAATCAGAGCATTTGATCATTTGAGACTGATCCAGGTCACAGTGAATTCTCCTCTTTCATAAAAGTGTGGCACTTATCACATAATATCTTGCATGTTTCTTATCCATCTCCTATGACTATTATTTGTGGAGACTTCTGTAGGAATGAGATTTCTTTTGTATCCATCCCACTACTGTGTAGTTAACCAATTACTGAGTTAGATGATAAATTAATCAGTGCATGTATATGAGTACCTGATAGGTGATCACTTGTTCAAGAAATACTGAGTAATGAACTTGTACCTAGGGTACTAATGTGACTGCCATCTACTAAGTGATTTCCATATGCCAGGCAACAACACTAAAACTTTACAAGCATTACTTCACATAATGCTTAAAGCTACCCTGAGGCAGGTATTATTGTCTTCATTTTTAATATAAAGCAACTGAATACCTAGTAAAGTCACAGAGCATGTATGAGAGATAAATGAAATTCAAACTCAGAAATGCATGAAAAGCCTGTGCTTTTCACAAGTGTATTTAATTCTTCCTATAGAATCATTACCTCAAGGAGCTGTAATCTATCTGGCACAGTGGACATACTCAATTATAAAACAATGTAATAAATGCTATGAATGATGCATAAGGTCTTATTTAAGCAGAGAATGATGGGCTGAACTCTAGGGTAAAGAAGACAAGTAGAGATGATATTCACAGATAACACTTTTTAAAGAATGAATAGTTAATAGAGAGGAAGAAATGATCTTCCCAATTAAGGGAATAACATGTGCAAAGGCATAAAGGCACAAAATTTCATGACATATTCAGTGAACACAAAGTCATGTTCCAGAAAGTTCCAGTTTTCCAGAAAGTAATGTGTGTTAAGAGGGCTGATAGGAAACGAAGCTAGAAAAAAACAAACATAGTCAGATCATGAACAGTTTAGCCAAGGAGTTTAGATTTTATCCAATATGTAAGGAAAAGCTACTGAATACTTTAAGCAAGAAAGTGATTATTGCATGTATGTTTTAGAAATATTGCTCTGGCATAGAAAAATGGACTAGAAGAGCTATAGCCTAGAAGCAGGAACACCTGTTAGAAGGCTATTGAAACAGTTCAGACAAGAGACTAACCTAGAGCAGTAGTGACAGAAATAGACTGATTCAAAAGATATGTAGGGGATAGAACTACAGGACTCAGTAACCAATTTGACTAAGGTTTGAGGTTTGGTATGAAGATGAAAGGAAGGAAGGAATCCAGGCAAATTCAAGGTTTCTAGCTTGAACTATGGGTGGATGGAAGTACCACTAATTGAAACAGGGAACAGAGGGGTAGAAACAAGGTAAAAGTAAGGAAAGCTGATGAGTACAGATGGTGTTGGTACTTCTGTTACATCTAGAAGTAACTGTCTAATAAACAAGTCTAGAACTCAGGAGAGAAAATTCAATATGACAATATAAAATTGAGAGAGATAAGCCAGAAGAATGGATGAAACTGCCTAGGAAAACTATACAAAAGGATAGAGCCAAAAATAAGAGTTCCAGAAACCACCAATATTTAAAGCACAGGCAGACAAGAATAAATGAAAACAGAGAGACTGGTGATACAGATGTTTAGAAAAAAGAGTTTCATGAAAAAGGGAGTATTGAATGTATCAAAGAGGTGAAGATGCAAACTTTAAAGCCTCTGTTAGTGTTAGCAATTGAGCAACTGGTGACCTGAAGCAGAGAGGAATGAATGGTAAAGAAAAGGAAGCTACACAGGTTGAATGAATGGCAGAGGAGGAAAGAGATTAATCTTGGCTGAGAAAAGAGTAACAGCTAGAGGAGAACAGAAGGTTGAAGAACATTTTCAGGATAGGAGAGATTTTATTTTAGCATTTTTATAGGAGAGAGGGACCAGCAGAGAATGAGATTTTTAAATTATGCCTTTGTACTTAAACTTGGTATATGGAAAGTTACTCATGATGCAAGTGTGAAAAAAAAAAGTTGCAGAATAGGTATAGCCTGTCACTTAAAATAAAATTCAGACTCCTGTCTATGTCCCTCAAGGCCTTTAGATCCTTAAAGACTTGACTGCTGCCTACTTCCTACTTCATCATTTACCATTCCCCAGCCACACTGGCCATTCTATTCTGATGCTTCAACATTCCCACTTTGTTCTTGCCTCAGGGTCTTTACGATTGCTGTTACTTCTGCCTAGAATGCTCTTCTCCCTTCACTGACTAGTTCCTTCAAGTCATTCAGGTCTCAATTATCCTTAGAGGCATGTCCCACCTGTATGGAATATTGCATTCCCCTCTATCTCAGCCCCCAAAGTTACCAACCTTACCTTGTATTAGCAACCATTATTATCTCAAATTATTATTTGTTTACTTGCCCATCTTCCCTCCTAGAGTAAGCTTCATGAGAAGAGAGATTTCATCTGCCTTGTTCACCACATATCCCTGCTGCTTAAAATAATGCTTGGCTCACAGTAAGTTGGAACTCTGTTGCTGAATGAAAATGTGTACACACAAGTATTACATGAATGTATTACATGAAAAGCATGAAGAAAGTTCTGAAAGAATTATTATTTGAACTTACTTATACCAGAGTGAATATGAGACTAGGAGAGGTATACAATACCCATTCATTTTTTTGCTTCACAGATCTCTATTTTGTAATTAAAAACCAATTTTTAAATAATGATCATATGAGCCTAAGATAGTCAATCCATTCTGCCTATTTTCTCTTGATCGGTTGTCATGATCTAATCTGACTGCAGGCTGATCCTTGGGTTGTTCTGGTAGGACAGTTCAAAGTTATAATCTTAAACTGTGGGACTAGAAAGAACTTAAGAGATCATCTAATTCAACCCCACAATTTTACAGATGATGAAGCAATACTCACAGTAACTTAATTAATAAAACTAGGCATTTATGAAAGTTAAAGACCAAATGATTAAGAACTACTTAAAAGGCTAATATATTATATGTTATGCATTAATTTAAATAACTAATAAAAGCTTAACTAAAGCTTACTCTCACCTATAACCTACAATCTTCTGGTGAAATTATTATTCAAAGTAAAACTATTCCCTTAAGCACACTATTTAACCAACAAACCTATGGTTAAGCATTGGTCGACCATTATAATATGACAAAGCATCAAAATACATAAATATAGGGAGCAAAAATTATTCACCGTTAGATGTGGAGACTAACTGAACTAGCAGGCACATCTTTCAACCAGCATATACAGTAAGTCAACTATATAATACATTTAAGGATTCATTATGCTTTGATTCAAATTTCTGTATCAAGGTCTACAATGTGTGTTTAATGGAATTTAATACAAATTAAATATTGAATAGGTAATGCATAAGAATGAAGCTCAGAGGTTAAGGAATTCGACTAAGGTCATTTTGACAAGTCCTAAAACCCAGACCCAACCTCTTAGCCACTGTTCTTTCCATCCCTCAGGCCACCTCACATTTACCATGTATTAAAATGTAAAATACCTTATAATTTCTTTCCTTCCACATTGGTGGAGGCGAGGAGGGTACTAAAACCCTAGCAGTCCTATCCCTTTCTATTCCATTTGAAATTGTAGTACCTAAGAAAATATTAGTCGTTTTTCTTAACGGTGAGGAGAAACATGAAACAATAACCTTAATTGAGAACTGTGCTCGTCAGGAATTCTTATGAAATCCTACCAAATATTCAATTATTTTTTAATCCTAATAAAGTAAAAGTACCCTCTTATTTAGAAAGCTCTCTGCAAACAAAACCCAAAGTAGTGTTAAGAATATGGACTTTATAGTTGAAAAAAATTTGAAACAAAATCTTAGTCCTATCACTCACTAGCTGTTTAACTGTGGGTACATTTCTTAACTTCCTTGAGTCTCTGTCCTCATCTATAAAATGAAGATAAACACCATCTGCCTCAGGGCATTGTTGGGAAGATCCAATGAGTTAATGTGTAAAGCACTTAACTCTTAGAAAAGGTCCAGGTCAAAGAGTTGGTGTCGTTTAGAGAAACAAACAGATGCAGGTAAGTACTGCTGATAGGTGATGTTATTTAATTTATGTGAACTTTACTAGTTTAACTTCTAATGTGACATTTTTTTTTTCTCCCAAGTATCTGGGACAGGACACAATATTGCATTCTTGTTCCAGGGTACCAATCAAAGTGAGTGTTATATTTCAGTCCTCTTCTAATCCCTCTATTTAAGCAATGTAGTAATGGTAATAATCTATTATTTGACTATCATAGAACTGACTATAATCAAATGAAAACTTACATTTTCACTCCTACTTTTTAAGTCTAACTGCATCGTCCACTATTTTAAAATAAAACTAATAACAGTAAGCACATTTTTTAAAATACAAATGATACAGTGGATTCATGTTACGTAAAAATGGTAGGAAGTTTCAGGGGATGGGGAAAAGAGACCTAATATTCAGAAATCATGTATTCAGCAGTTCATCATGCACTAAATTTACTTTCTCTTTTTTAATCTTCACAGGCATGATTCTAATCAATATTAGCATCATTCTACAGATGAGAAAAGGGAAGCTCAAACTTGCTCGCTCCCCACTGGCTCGAAGTGCTCCAACAACTTACCTATAAGGCTCTGCTCAACTCAAGGCCCTTCCCCTCTTATTTTCTCTGCCAAGAATGCTCTCCCACCTCCCTGCAAAGCTGTGCTCTCCTTCAGATCTCACCTCAAATAGCACCTATTCGTACCAACTTTAAGGTGGCATATACCAGTTACTCTATCTTTACTTCTTTCAAAGAAGACAAATGATTTGTATTCATCTTCTTCTTTTGTTGAAGAACAAGGATACTTTGACTTATCACTATTGTATCCTGAATGCTCAGCACAGAAGATGCTGGCTTAATGAATGCACACACCTCCCTACAATCATTTAGCAAGTAAATGGCAGGGCCTGTAAACCAATCCAGATAAATCTGACTGCAAACTCCCACAAAGCCTATCACTATTTTTTCACTGGTGAGAAGGGAGATACTTTGGGCTGGGAAATTATTTTAGAAGTGTGCCTTCCTGATTTCTATATTCATTCACTTTTAAAAATTACATAACTACCTACACATATACTTAATATTACAAAATATTTAACCTTCGGAATTTCAAGCAGTCTTACGTTGACTTTCAGAAACACTGCATTTATGATGCCCCTTAACAATCAAAATACTTCAAAACTGTTGAGTAATTGGCATCTTACATATAGTTATTCGAGGCTAAAGAAAATTTAAGTCACACATATAAATGCATTTTACTAACAGGTTTGTTCTATCATAGTTCATTCTTTTATAAGATGTTTTGAATTTCCCAATACGTTACACAAAAAAATTTTTTAATCAGCCATGGGATTATCATTCTGATAAAGGGGTTATCTTTCTGATAATGAGATTACTCTGATAATGGGATTATCATTCTGATAATGGTAATAATGTTCTTAATGGTGACATAAATGCACTCAATCTGTTACCTTCCACTATTAATCAGAAGTCACCTCATGTAAAATGCCAACTGCAATTAGGACAAATCACTAACAACATTAACATTCCCTTTGCCACTTTACCCAAGGGATTTTATACTTACTGCTGAGTCCTGCATCCTCGGATACGCCTGTCCCTCTCATTCCTAGGTAAGTTAGTCCCAATATTACGAAAAATAAGCAGGCAGCAGTTAAAAGAAACATCGACAAGTAGTGGGCACTGAAACCCCCGGTTGGGGACACCTCCTCCCGTTTAAACTGCTGGAGAAGTTCCTCCTCAGGTTCGCAAAGCTTCGGTTTGTTATATGTGTTTTTCAGGTAGGTATGATTGGAGCCCGTATGATTGGAGTGATTGATCCTGAGTGAACCAGAGGCGGCCACCGCCGCACTGGGAGGGATACTGTTGGAAAAAATCCTGGCGGAGTCCACACTGAAGGCCCCACCGCCGATATGATTGTTGGTTTTAAGAAGGGCGCCTGTGGACGAATCCAAGGTTGAGTCCATGTCAGTCAATGGCGGGGCCAGGAGAGGAGCCAGTTTCTTTGCGTTAACACGGTATCTAGGACTGGGGCTGGAGTCCAGCGGATCACACCCTCCTCCCTGCTCCGCCGCCGTCACCGCCGACTCTTCGAGGTTTCGGCTCCTGTCTAGACTCCCAGCGGCCGCCGCCCTGTCATTCATCGCGATTCCTCCCCCTCCCTGAACTGAGGGCTCCAGCCGCCCGCCGGCCGATTTAGCAGTCAGCGGAGGGAGAGGCTTACCGTGGCTCCGTCTGGGCCGATGCCGGGAAAAGGAGTCGTCCTTTAATACCTGTCTGCTGGAGGCCACGTCGCCGTCCTCTTCTTCCTCCGAGTCGGAATAGTTTTCCCGGCAGCTGTAGGAGAGAAGCCGGCTACCATTCACAGTCCGGCTCGACCACAGCGGCTCCTCGGCCTCCGGGTCCCTATCCTCTCCGTCTTCTCCCTCCTCTTCCTCGTCCTCGGCTGCTCCATCTCTCCCCGACGGGGTGGGCAGCTCAGGAGCCGCCGGCCTCCTGGTCCCCCACCACGAGTGGGGCTTCCTTCGCTCGGCCGAGGTGCTGTTAGTCACCTCGCTGGCGGCCAGGGGTGCCGACGGCGGTTTGAGCCCGCGGTACTGGAGCGAAGCCCGTTCTTTCCTCCCGCCGCCGCCGCCGCCGGCCTGGTCCCGGGGACTGGCCTCCACGTCCGACTCGTCCGAGCTGAAGCCCAGCAGCACTTTGCTGCCGGCCGTGGGGGTGGCCGAGGCGCCCCCGGGCCCTCCCAAGGGGCTCTCCGGGCCCGCGGCCGAGATCCGACCCAGGCCCCCAGGAGTCCGTAAGTAGAGGAGATCTCCCGAGACCGGCCGGACCCCCATGCCCACGGCCGCCGCCGCCGGTCCCGCTGCGGCGACCGTGGCGGCTGCCGTGTTATTGTTATTACTGTTCCGCGTCTTGTTGCCGCGGCCCCCTGACCGGCGCTGCTGCTGCTCTTCTTCTCGAAGCTTCTTCAGCTTCTTGAGGTAGACCGGGCGCGTGCTCTCCGTCACTGGGCCAGGAGACAGGCCGTAACGGCGGAGCTGAGAGAAAAGCTCCTCATCTGAGAGCTGCTGAGGCGCCGAAGCCGCTGCCGCCGCCATTTTCTCTCCAGGGTGTTTTACAAGCTCCGCGCTACCGGAAGTGACGCGCCGCCCTAGACCCTGAACTAGACCGGGCTGCGTCGCCCTCCCAGCGCACCAGAAGTCTTGGCCAATGGGAGACGCGGGAGGAGCTCACCTGAGCGGGAAAGGGCCACCTGAACGGCGCGCGGCTGCCGCGGCGGACAGTTTTGCTGCGCTCTCACCTTGGGGTGTCAGCATGCTCTCTCCTTCCTTCCTTCCTTCTTCTCTCCTTTTCCCGCTGTTCTCTGCCCTCCACTTCCGAGTGCGTTCCCGGGAGCTGCCTCTTTGCTAAACCACACCTTGACCTCCTTCCCAGGTGCCTGCCGCTGGGCAGTCAAAGTTGAAATCTGCCTTGAAGTTCATGGCATTAATTTTCTCTCCGTCCAGATTTCCGCTGCCGAGGGAAGCCTAGCAAAACTAAAAGAAACCCCGATGGCCAGACTAGATTAGCAATTTCCTTGCCAGGCTCCAGGTTCTCTACTTTGCTTTTCCGCTTGACTCAAAAAAAAAAAAAAAAAAAAAGTTGCTCCTGCTGCTTCTTTTGAGAAGCCACGTCCTCCATTCTAAGGAGTAGACCTGTCACAATAGTTTTCTTCAAGAGTAATTGCTATTTCATTCCTTAGTTGGTTGTAAGGTATTATTTTCCCCCTTTTAAAATCTGATGGTCTCGATAGGTTGTCATGTTTGTAATTGAGAGCCTATCATTTGTTTCATTCTATGACTGCTGAAAAAAAAAAACGCCATCCTTATTTCCTTCTTAGTAACTTTCTAACTTATAGTTTTTATTTATTAATTGTTAGATCATTTTTTTTTATTTGTATTTTAAACTGTACTATTTGATTTTTACTGTCTTACCTCTTTGGACTGAAGCTCCACGAGCAGAGGACCTTTGCTTCTATTATTCACAACTTCAGCCCTATGGTGACTGACCCTAGAAGTTCAATAAACATTTGTTGAAACGGTTAATGAATTGCAAAGCTAGGATAGTATGACTATTTTGACATGACAATAGTGGCTGATGAGGAGGAAATACTTCACACAGTCAAAAAGCCAGAAACAAAACCTAGATATCCAACCCCCACATTTACAGAATAGGAGATGAATCCCAGAGAGGTGAAATTTGCCCAATTTAGCAAAGATTGTTTCCCTTTTCCTTAAACCCTTCTTGAGTTCTTCAACCCCAATATCTACATAGCGACATTCAGCACAACACCTGGCACGCTGTAGTAATTTTTAGTCGAGTAAATTATTTTAGCCTATTACATTATACAGATCTGTACAGAAAAATGTTACTTGAAAGTGTAGATACTAGCTTTTCAACGTGCTGAATCCAACAGCAGAATAATACTCAGTAATCTAAACTTTCAACTCCTCTTTGGCAAAGCTTGTCATCTCAAAAAACAAAACAAAACATGTGGAGAGCACATAGTCCTTTATCAGGAGACTTTAAATTTTACAAATGTTCCTGAATCTATTACTGTTAAGCACTTATAAGGTGTTCTACACAGTAAATTTCAGCCACTATGATGATAATGACCCAGAAATTATTACTATAATTTTCTGCATGGGAATGTATCCCAGTATAGCAGAGTGGTTAAGCTGTGAGCTCTGGAGTTAAACAAAATTGAATATGAGCCCAGACCTGTCTCTTACTTTTATTCTTAGTTCAACATTTGTTCCACACCTTACTGACTCTTAAGGTAGGAATCCTAGAACTCTGTTGGTTCCGTCTCTGATTTTTATGAACATTTAAATATCCTTCCATAAGGACTGCAAGGCTATTTAGATTTCTGCCTGAGGCTTTGGGCAGGTTATTTAATCTTTCTGAGACTTAGTTCCTGTATAAACAAACCTTCCACAGCAGGCTACTTTAAGGATTAAATGCTTAGCACCACACCTAACACACAGTATGGACTCAGTTAAGTGTTAGCTAATAATGTAAAGACAAGCATTGTGTGTGTTTGGTAGTGTGATTCCTGAGAAATCCATGTAACATCAGTTAAAGAAAATACCACTACACAGAAAAAAAATAGAAATGGTAAAACTTTTCCCGAGAAATTAAATTATCACATTTAATAGTTAATATAGATGAAGGGCTTTGGCAACCATAGTCCTTGGTCATTTTAGCCCTTGCGGGCAGCAAGGTTTGGAATGAACTACGAACCAAAGGTTTCAAGTTTCCAAGTTATGTGTCAAATCTTAGGTTCTCTGAACCTCAATTTATTCTTTTCTAAAATGCTGATAAATATTGCCTACCCTTTTGAGCACATTCAATAGTTATTTGTTGAGAATGATGAATGAATATAATGTGAAAATGCTGTTCAAATGTCGTTTACATGTTATGTATTGTGCCCAGATATTAATAACAATGAAAACTACAATTAATATGAACTTTATATTTTACAAAGAGCTTGCATATACATGGTCTCATTTAGTCTACAAGAAACTTTTCCTCTGAAGATACCGAAGGCATGATTTATTGCCCAGAACTATAAGGGGTTATAATTGCCCTTTGTTTAAATGTTTGAGCAGATGTGATACTTTCTCAGGAGAATCTTCACCATCTCAGTATTGTCACTACTCACTGCTAACATTTTCCTCATTTACCAATGGATCATACTGCTTCCAGATTGGCTAACTTTTAAAGTATGAGGCTCTAAACTGGCAAACTAATGACATACTTGATAAGGAATGCAATCTCAAACTCACTCCTGCTTCCGAAAATTTGGTCAAGGGAAACATTTATGATGGATTCCAGAAGGATAGGCAGTCCATCTCTTCCTCTAGATGTTTTTAATTTTATGTGCTTAAGCTTGCTCATCAGAGACCAGTGTAGCTTGGGCCACATTAGTAACACCAAACTCAACCCTGGTTCCCAGTAAAATACCTTTTGCCATGTTGCCCTTCATAGTGAAGACATGACCTTATATTGAAGGACCTTCTAAAGAATGATATAAAACCCAACCATGTATTCAAATAAAGATATTGCTGAGGGTTCATTTCCTTTCTGTTCTCAGTATTAAGAATAGTTGCATGTTTCCAGACAACTCATTTGTTTTTGTTTTGTTTTTGCTTTGCTTTATTTTTTATGGAGGTGAAATTCACATAACAAAATTAACCATTTTAAAAGCATACGATGTTGTGCAATCATCACCTCTTTCTAGTTCCAAAACATTTTAGATCCTATACCCAAAGTAGACCCTGTATCCATTAACCAGTCACTCCCTAATTTTCCCTCTCTCCAGCCCCTGGCAACCACTAATCTATTTTCTGTCTATATGGATTTAACTATTCTAGATTTTTCATATAAATGGAATCATAAAATATGTAACCTTCTGTATCTACTTTCACTTAACATAATGTTTTCCAAGTTCATCCATATTATAGCATATATAAGTACTTACTTCTTTTTATGGATGATTGACATTTCATTGTATTGCTAAACTATATTTTGTTTATCCAATCAAAATATAGAAATTTTGGTTATTTCCACCTTTTGATTACTGTGAATAATGCTGCTATGAACATCGGTGTACAAGTATCTGAATACTTGTTTTCAGTTCTTTTGGGTATGTACCTAGGAATTACAGATTCCTTTAACTTTGAAGAATTGCAAAACTACTAATTTGTTTTTAACCTGATGGATGGATACTGCTGGTTTGGTGACTTACCATGTTTCTTTCTTTGAGACAATAACTAGAAAGTTGAGAATCGAATTTGTGGCTCAACCATATAAAGTGTTTTGGGCTCCATCACATGTATTTATATTTTATCAGTTAATCCCATTGCTGACTCCACCTAACTTTCTTAACTTTATCTTGGTATGCCTCACTTTTTAAAAAGGGTTTTAATTTTATTTTGTCTTCCTAATATGATATGCATCTCTTTAGCTGTCTTTTAATTATTTTGTGAATACCATATAATTCCTTCGAGAGTCCAAAGGGTAAGTTTTATTAGTCTTCATGTTTTACAGATAAAAAAAAACTTAGGCTAGAAAAGTTACTTGATTCAAGTCGCAAAAGAGCCAGATGGGAAACTGAAATCCATGACCTCAGAGTCCAAATTCCTTGTCCTTTTCACTAAAGCATACCGCCTCTTGAATACTTTTCTTAACTCATACGGTAAAATGTATAAAAATAAGCTTAGTTCTCTCTTTTCTCACGTAAAGAAGTCTGTAGTGGAGTGAGGAAAAAGACAAAAGACAAAAGCTTATACAGTTATCCCGTTTCTTAGTTTTGTTGCTATATGCAGCAACTAGAAAGAAAACTCAGAAATATAAAAGTGATTATATCACTTAACTTTCTAGCAGATCAAAGAAGTAACACTGAAGAAAGACAATTTGCAGGGAGACTATTAGGAGACTTGGAATAAGTGAGAATGATGAAGAGAAATAGATTCGAGTTAGGAGATACAAAAGAGAAGGAAGAGAGGGAGTAGGAAGAGGAGGAGGAGGGAAAAGAGGAGAAGAGAGGAGAAGGAGAGGGGGAAGGGAGAGAAGAAGAAGGAGAAACACAATATTGTAATGAAGTTAAGTTATCACTTAACTTCTCTTAAAGTGCCTCAAGGATATATTCACTAGTTTTGATCTACAAGATTCCTGATGTTTATTTTTCTTTTTAATTGCTCAACTTATATTCAACACTAACACTGCTTCTAAAGAAGAAGGTAGAATAAACAGTCTGAAAATACAACATGGTATTAAGAAATGTTGGACAAAATTCTTATCCTATGTTACTGTGAGAATCAACCAAAGAAGTTTCACAGCAAGAGCATCTGCTTTATTTTTCTGTATATAACTCAAGCAGGTGAGGAATAGTCATCGGATTCAAGTAAACAACATACGTGTGGTTGATAATTATATTCCACTCTAACTCTGCAAGAATACAAATTGCTAAATCGTATACTAGAAGTCATGGAGAGCTTTTCACATTCATACATGATGGACAAGAGTCTCCAAGTTAGGAGATTTGAGGTCAGTCCCAGGTCTGCAATTAATTAATTGTAGCAATATTTTACCTTTTTGCATTGCCTCATAGTCTTCAAAACCTTTTCATCTTTTCATTTGATCTTTACACCATTCCTAACAGGCAATCATTATTATCTCAGTTCTGTAGATGAGAAAAATAAAGCTCTAAAAGATTCAATTTTTTGTCATATGTAAGAGCTAGTTAGGGCTGAAATCCAAAACCACTCCTACATTGTCTGACCCTAAATTTACTGTTCTTTCTAGCCCACCGTGATGCCTCAAATGAGAAGATTGTACCGCACAGAATAAGTCATTTAACACTTTTTTCTTTTAGTTTCTTCACCTTTAAAATGAGGAAGTAAGGATACTTGATCATTAAGATCCCTTACATATCTAAAATTTTCTGGAAGCCCTTTCTCATAGTTTTTATTATTGTATTTTTTATTACAGTTATTTATACACTTGCTTTATTTCTTTCTTCTGTATTCTATGTTCCTTGAGATAAGTGTCTGTGTCTTATTGAAATTTGTACCCCTCACAGCTCCTAGCTTATTGTTGAATGTATTAAACGAATAGTAAAGTGATATCACATGTCACAAAATAGCCTTAGGAAGACTTTACAGTGACACACAAAGAAATACATTAGGGATAGGATGCCAGTAAGATTATCTAAAAATAGGAGAGAAATGCTAGTCTAAATTGAGCATGAACTTTAAGAAATATATCTACAAAGAGGCTCCTGGCCCATACTGCTCTAGATATTCGGTTTCCTTAAGCAGCAAAAGGCATTTTGCTACCAATGTTTTCCTGTCCCACATCATATAAGCAGCAATGGTGTAAACAAAGAGATCAAAACCCCTCAGTTTATGATTACTCTTTTTAATGCAATCCTTTGTTTAAATGTCTTTCTATTTAAAGTAAGAGAACTTCATATGAAAAAGGCATAGAGAATTATCGGGTTTGTGTCTTAGAATACTTTCAGACTTTAGTTTATGTATCCTTTGATGTTTCCTTTCTGTTTTTCCCAGAAGCTTAAGCATGGACAAAGGGCATCGCATGGGGGAGAGGGCCTTGGTTAGTTTTTGTTGATGGGATAGAAAACTTCCTCTCCCACCACTCATGACAGAATTTGCTCCTGACCTCTGCTGCTTGCCTCTCAGTGAGAACGCTTTCTGCTCATCTACATAAGAGAAATGTTTCTGAGTAGTGTGCATCCTTTCATTGTTCATTTGGTTCCTGAAGAACAGGTCCACATGAGCAGCGACACCTTGGATTCCCTTCCCTGTTACAAGGCCTGAAACTTCTTTCCAGACAGAGCTGAGACACTCTTAGTCTCACCTCATTTGTTTCTCTTTCTTGGGAATCACTGTCCTTAATTGCCTGATGACCATTGTCATAACACTGTTATTTGTTTATTTTCAGTTGTTTCAGGCTAGAGGGTAAATCTAATCCTTGTTATTCCATTTCGACAAGGAGCAGAAGTCCCAGTACAACGGGATTTGCTATACTAATCTATCTATATTTTTTACATCTTTGAAATTAAAAAAAAATTTTTTTAATTCTAAAATAAAAATATAATTTAAGAGGTGAAGACCTGATTCCTGCTAGTACAGAAGGTTTTTGAAGGAAAACAGCGTATTTAATGGGATTTTTATTTTGGTTATATTGTCCATGAGATATAAAGATTCTCTTTTTTGACTCTCCCACAAGAATTCTTTAGCAAAGTCTACTAATTGACTATTTAGTCATAGATAATTTTTTTGTTTTAACATACAAAAAGTTGGGGCAATAGCATGAACATCTGTGCTGATACTACCCACCCTCAGATACCACCATTTTGTCATTAGAATTTGATATTTATCATTCTCATGTATCGTCTCTCCTCTCTGCCTGTCTCTGTCTCTTTCTCTCTCTGTCTCTCTTTCTAATTTATATATAAACATATGAACACAATATATAATATACACATAAAACATTTTTATTTTAAATGTTATGTATGATAAATATATATTTATTCTTCTGCAACTTATATTTTTGTTCATCATTTTCACTGTATCCAATCAATGAACTGAACAGCACATTTACTTTTTAGCTGCTTATGAATATTTTGTCAAGTCTCTGATTGAGACTACCTGATTTGTTTATTCATTTGTTCATCAAATATTTATTGAGTGCTTACTGTGGGCCAAATATTGTTCTAGGTGATGGGGTGCTACAGTGAACAAAATAGATGGCATAGACCTTAAGATGATAGACATTAAGCAAGTAACATGTAATATGTCAGCGATAAGAGCAAGCAGAAAAACAAATCAAGGTAAATAGGATAGAGAGTAAAGGTGACAGGTAGATGATATTGTTTTATGTGGGTTATTAGGAAGATCTTTCTGATGAAGTGACATTTGAGGAGGCATCTGAAGGAAGGGAGGAAGTAAACCAGGTAGATATCTAAGGGAGAAGGGAATGGCAAGGATAAAAACCAGGAGTGGGAATGTGTGAGGTGGGATTGCGTTTGGAACAGAAAGGAAGCCAACATAGCTGGTGTAGGGAGCAGGGATGGGGTGTGAGCCAGGTAATATGAGGTCTGATCAGTGGTGGAGGAGTGCAGATCTTGGAGGGCTTTTTAGACCATGATAAGGACTTTGGATTTCACTCTGAGTGAGATGCAAAGCCATTGTAGGATTTTGAGGAGCAGAGCAATGTGATCTAATTTACTTTTATGACCCATTGTGTTGAGAATAGATTTTAAGAGGGGAAGTGGGAAGAAAAGGAGACAAGTAGGAGGCTATTGCATCAACCAGGTAGAAAAGATCATGATTTAGAACAGAGTGGTAGTGGGAGGAAGTGAGCAGCATTTGAATTCTGAATGTATTTTAAAGGTAGAGCTAAGCAAGATCTGCTTAAAAATTGTATGTTAGATATGAGAGAAAGGGCTCAAAAATGACTCCAAGGTTTTTGGACTGAGTGTTCAGAAGAAAGAAGTTGCTACTATACTGAGATGTAGCAGCCTTGGTATACACTAAGTCTTGGGAGGAGTCAAGAGATTCTTTTGGATATGTTATGTTTGGGACTTACAAGTAAAGGAGACTGATAAGCAGATGTATACATGAGTCTGGAGTTCAAAGGGGAAGCTCTGGGCTAACGATCTAAGTGTGAGTGTCAACAACAGATAGATAAAATTTAAAGCCATGAAAATTAGCAGGCTAGCAAAGAGAACAGATATGAGAAACAAGCCCTGAAATACTCCAACATTTAGGGATAGAAGACAACAAGGAACCTGGAAAAGACTGAAAAAAAGCTGGCAGTGAGATTGAGGAAAACCAAGAGAAAGCTATGTCTTAGAAGTTGCTAAGCCAAATTTCTGAAGATTCCCCTGAATCATATACTCTCTCTGTGGATAAGGACTTTTCCCATGAAGGCCTATGGCTGGTTATTCCCAAAAAGTTAAGGAACTCAGATGCATACCTATAAGTTAAGAAATAATACATTTTTTAAAAAATAAATTGAGTTACAGTAGTGGGATTATGAACAATAGAATATTAATTTTATTTTAATAATATTAAATGTTTAACCATGTTTTCAATAAAAATGAAAAGAATTTGAATTAATGTTCCATTCTGTCATTCTTTTCTATTGCTATTCTTTTCAATATCTTAGGTGCTCTTCTTAGCATTTTGATATTTTTGTATAAAAGTCCAAGTGGTGCATTTTTGCTAACAGAAAGAAGAAATATCTGATTGCTAATATCTGCATTTTGTAAAACCCATGTAAAAACTCAACTATTTTTATTTAAGCAAGATGAATTATTGTTAGTCTTTAGTAGCCATGGGTTTGGGTGGGAGTCTGGGCAACAAAATTTATATTCAGTAAGTAGAAAATTTTTTCTAGTTTAGCTCAAGTGGTTTAGTTACTTGAACCAAACCATGTTGGTTTTCATTTGGTGTTTCAAGACTTGTTTAAAAGCCTTTAGCACTTACAGGCACTGCACCTCTGCTCTTATTTGAAATGTAGTATGAGTATCTTAGTCATTATAAAAGCCACCAGACATGTACCTTGATGAAGACAAATATGCAAATAAGATTGTGTTACTCTTGAGTGTGGGCCAGCATGACAGATTTTTTAAAATTCAAAAAGCTGAGAGGGATTCTAAATAGTATGTAAGCAAATCCTATTGTTTTTTCAGTTGAGAAAATGAAGACTATCTGGTTATGTTATTTGTCCAAGGTATCTCAACTAGTTAGTGAGAAAATTAAGATTAGAACCCAGATATCATAACTTTATGATTATTTCTTTATACTATGGAGCTAAATTTTAAAGGAAAAAAGTGACAGGATAAGAAAAGCTAATTCGATTGTAACTCGATTTAGGGTCTCTGGTCATTTTTCTTGTTTGTATTAATGCTCCTTTAATTTAATACTTTCAAGATCTCACTGAACTTTGAAATAACCCTATTAAATAGCAGATGCAAGTTATCATGATTCTCATTTTATATAGGTGATGAAATTGGGGCACAGAGTTTCATTTTCTTCAATAAGATCACAGAGCTAGTAAATGGGATAGTACCTGGTCTTCCAAATCCTTTTTAACTTATCTTACTACAATTAGTCATATCAGGAGAAATACATAACTGATCTAACAAAATAACCTCAGTAGAAAAAACACCACTTTTGTGTTGCACACCAATTGGAAGACAAAGGGGACAAGCCGATGATGAGAAATGTAAGGCCTCAAAAAATAGTAACAACTAACAGTGTTGCCATGGTAACAAAATGGAGCAATTAGAGGCATTGATGCAAATTTCTTTAAACAAAAAAAAAATAAAATTCTATGAAATAAGATAATTTTTGGTCAGTTCTTATATAGTTTCAAAACACCAACTGCACAAGTGCAAGGATGAATTGATTTGACTTAACATCAGTTTCTGGGTGAAGATATAGGAATTTTCATTTACCACAAACAGAATGTGATCCAATGTTTTGACACAGCTGCCAAAAAAAAGCTAATGCAATCCTGGGCTGCAGTGATAGAGGATGTATGGAGTAAACTTCACTGGTTATACAAAATTTGGTTCATTATGTTCACATCTTGGTGCCGCATTTTAAGAAGGATGTTAAAAAGAATGGAAGTGCAGAAACCATTTCCTCAGAGGAACTATTGAAGAACTAAGCTATTAATTTGAGAATAAGGAGAATTAAAGTTCTTTAAATTTATTCATTCACTTGACAAAAATGTATTGAGGGCCCACTATGCATCAGAGTAGGTAAAGTTTAGGGGACTACAAAGACCTTGGTCAGTACCTGAGTGAGTTGAGGAGTCATATGGAAGATTTTAGATAGAGGAGTGACAGTATCTCATATGTTTTCAAGGTATCATTCTAGGCATTACATTGTGAAGAGGCTATTGGTGAGGTGTGGTGATGTGGGAAACATGGAGACAAATCAGGAGATTATTGCAATAATCTAGACAAGAGCAGATATTATTTGGACCAGATGGTAATAATAGAGGGGAAAAAAGTGATTGGATTTTTTATATATTTTTAATTGGGGTTATATTTCTATAAGTGAAGAGAAGCATTTTTTTTTTTTAAATAGGTTAAACTTAATTTAAATCTCCGTGTCTTCCGAGGACAGCACCAGAACCCATGGATGATGTTGGGATAAGGGCAGAAGGAGAGAATTTGCCAGGTGGTAGATCTTTCAATGACAGAGAAAGAAAGTGAGTAGAGGGTGGAAAGAGCTGGAACCTGCCTCTCTCCCTCCAATGTCATACCATTTTGACTCAGTGTCACAAAGGAAGAAAAAGTTCATAACTGTCAGAAATATTATAGAATTTTAGAAAGTTCATGAAATTAGCAACATAAATTGCAAAACATCACACTGCTATTATATTCTACAATAGTGTATAAACAACACAATTTAAAAAATATGTAAAAGGAGTGTAAAGAAAGACTATGACCTGCCACTTGCTTGAGGAGTGCCTTAGAATTACTACTTCCAGGTAACCTGCATGACCACCACCACCTCACATCCCCATTCAACCTATAATCATTTTTGTACCCCACGGCTATGAAACATAGTAGAAGAACCTAATAGGAAAATGAACAATGGTAAATAAATGTGGACAAATGTTTCTTCCTCAAAATGCTCTGATGGAAAAGTAAGTGAAATTGGACTCAGAGGACATAAAAACCATATCTGTGCCATTTGGGGAAGAAGAACTAGAATGTGGGCTGAAATCAAGACTAAGATAAATGCAAAGGAGAACTGTAGCTATTAAAAGTATCACAATAAAGGGCTGATTTTTTGACACCTTTGAGTATTCTTAGCAATTGATAGAAATAACTTGGTACTGTAATATAATCATGAGTCTATGATTCAATCAGTATTTGTAAGTTAAGTGTCACCACTGTTGTTACACATTTGTATGTAAACAGAATTAGGTTATCGATGCAAGAGATAGTTTACTAGTTCTTTAATACATTTATTTATCAAATATCTTCTATGTGTCAGGGACACAATTCTAAAAAAGACAAACACTGTCCCTTGTCCTCAAGTAATTTACAGTCTGGCTCAGTGGTTCTCAATGTTAATGTACTTGAAAATCATTTAAAGAATTTATTAAAAATGTAAATTGTAGCTCCCACTCTTGCCCCTGCAGAAACGCTGATTAAGTAAATCTAGAGTGACTCCCAGGAATCCATCTCCATTTTGAACAAGGAGACCCTACTGCAGGTGGTCCACAGACACCACTTTGAGAAATTATGGAATGCAACACTGAGCCACTGAGGAGAAACGATAGATTTCTATCAGCCTCTCAGGGCAACAACTGGTGACTAGAATCAGGATAACTACTTGCAAATAAGCATATATCCTTTGGTGAGAAATTTATTCCTATTGAGTAGGAAAACTTGGATAATTCCTAGAAGAGAATAACTTCCAATTCCCAGGCAACACTTTTTCAGAGTGTCTGGCCTTGTGGGGATCATTTACCCATCAAAAGCTACTGGACCTATCAGTCAATTTACTAAGTACTACCAACTTCATCTTCAACCTTGACCTGCCACACCCGCTGCCTATGGAGGAAAATAATTAACTTGCCCTTACCTTTTTCTTAGCTGATTTGACCAAGAGTGAATACCTAACCCTGGCTGGTTAGAGAGGAAAATTTTCTCTTTTGATCATCTGAACTAAGACACATAGAGTTCTAGTCTCTTAATTGGTGATTTAGCTAAAGGATCATAAACAGTTGAGATGAGAGGGTTAAACAGGAACCCTGCAAAAGCAGAGACCAGATTATAGGTGTAAAAAATAGCAGCAAAGTCACAAGAGAGACACAAATATGAGAAGAGCACTTGACTTCTGAGCAATCAGAATAACCACAGTTACTATCTTCTCATTTCTCATCTCCATTTCTCTCAGACACAGCTCTAATTCGTGTCCTTAGGGCCTTGAGTGTTCTTTCAACAAAATTCTCATTTTCTGAGTCAGCTAGAGTGGGTTCTGTCCATTGCAACCAGATTGTCTCTAAGATAAGCAGAGACTAGACATTTCAGGGGGAAAAATGCTACCTACTCACTCATATATAGCATTTTGGTTAGATTTGAATTGCAAGCAATGGAAACAAACTCTAAGATAAATAAACTGTTGGAAGACTATGGGGGCACTTAGAATTGAAATTAGAGGACCAAGTTCTGCAATGAACAGTAACCAAGATAATTCAAATTGGTTTGGAAATGGAAAGTATAGCCAATGTCTCATAACAGGAATGCGGAGTTGGCACATGACTTCTGTGTTGAATGACCGCTAACCACTCCTATTCATGCCACATTCTCTCAAGATTACAAAACTGAAGAGAAAGTATATGACTAGCTAAATCTAGGACACATACCTATGTCTGGTTTTGTGAAGACAAGGAAAGGAAGGATGCGCCCTTTACTTTCAGTGTGGGAAGCAGGCACCTATATCTTCTCCTCTGAAAACCATACACAGTGGAAGAGATGCAATTCCTAAAAGGAAATTGAGGCATTTCATGAGTGGGAATGGATACCAGGGAAACTTTGAAATAGAAATAATTAGCAAGCGAACATATGCTTACCTTCAGACATAAAAAATTACAGGGATACGATTCGATATTCAACATAAAAAATAATATTCTGATTATTAGAGAAATGAAATAACCAAGTTTGTGAACTAATGAACTCCCTGTTACTCTAACTGTACAAGTAAGAGTTAGGTAACCTTTAGTCAGTAACGTTGAGGGGATTTCAAAATTGAATGACAAATGGGCTCAATTACTTGTTCTTAATAGTATACGAAGAAAACACATTTAAAGCCACATCTTGGGTAATAAGTACCATACACCTATTAAATGCTTTATGAAGTGGCTCTGCCTTTTACTTGCCTTGAAGTTATTCTAAGTTTTAAAGTGCCCTCCTTATTTCCCTGTCCCTGCATCTCTCTAATTGTCATTGCTGACATAGCTTCACCTCGAGCTAAAAGTATAATCTTGCCCTGCAGTTTGGGACCAAATTTGTTCCCAGGCACAGGAATAAAGAGAAGCCACAAAAGTCCCAAAATAGAGGTTCACCAACTCAATACACAGGTTGCATTGCAGCACAGATTGTCCTGATGTCGGTAGTCCAGTTCCCTGATAACTAGGGCAACGCATTGTTTTCTTGTGATGGAGACTTTGTCTGGCACACCTGTCTCCCCCAGGACTGAATTTCTTGACCTTAACTACCTGTTTTTCTCTGCTTCTACTGATTAAGGCTTTGTTGAATGTCTGTTTTGACTGTGTGTATCAGGCAGGGTTCAATGCTGGAGATACCACCTGAAATATTGTAAGCAGAAAAGGATTTAATACAGAGAATTATATCACTACAAAGTCACCAGAAGGGCTGGAAGATTAGGTTATAAGCCGAGATCCAGGAATGACTCCCTGAACATCATGAAACACTGATCTCCCAGGGAAGTTACCTCCTCTGCCATTAACAGGAAGGTAGGGAACCAGGAGCCTGCCATTGAAACTATTTAAGTTAAAAACAAAACAAAACAAAACAAAAACCCAAAATGCTGTAGCTAAAATAAGAGGTTGGGAAGGTGACGCTACTACCACTGCAACTGCCTCTTGATAACCATGAAACTGGAGACTGGACACTGCAGAAAACCCCACAGTTCCACAACTGCGTATCATCAATAAACAGAGAAAAGCAGCAATAAGAAAGCCTCCACTTTAGCACTGCCTTTTCAGATGTGTGGTAGGTGTATCTAATTGGTGGAATTTAATCACAAAGGTATATAGGCAATTCAATGAGGAAAAGAATAGACTTTTTAAAAATAAATGATGGCAGAACAATTAGATATCCATGGTGGGGGGAGGGGAGATGAATTTCAATCCTTCCTCGTAGCATGTACAAAAATGAATCTGAATGGATTATAAACACGAACATAAAACTAAAATAGAATACTTCTAAAAGAAAACAGGAAAATCTTCATAACTTTGACATATATAATGATTTTTTAGGATACTGTGTAGTTTTTAAGATTCAAAGGGCTTTAGAGGCAGGTAGACTCGAGTTCAGCTACTGATAATATTTCAGCTTAGAGTCTACTTATTTTACTACTCTGAATCTAAGTTTCCTCTTCAGTGGGGCTTTTTGTAAAAATTAAATAAAATTTTATATATGTAAAGTATTTCCACACTGCTTCTTACGTAATATACCCACAAAGTGATAGCTATTAATATAAACAAAAGTGACTTTCATATTCATTGACTTTTATAAGATTTGCCTAGATTCTAACCCAATTCTGCAATTTTCAAGCATCACAGGTGAATAACAGCCAGGTAGCAAATTAAAGCTGAGGCTTGCATTTTCTGAAATTGGAGTTCATAAAGTCTCGGTCATTTTTTTTAGAAAAAGTGATGAACTAGATGTCATTAAATCTAAAAACTTCTGCTCTTCAAAATCCAAATTTAAAAAAAATGAAAAGGCAAACCATGGACCAGGGGAAATGTTCACAATACATATATCTAATAAAGAACTTGTATTGCAAATGCTTATATTTCAATAATAAGAAGACAAACAACCAAATGTAAAAATTGGCAAAGTATTTGAACAGACACTTCTCAAAAGAAGATATACAAGTGGCCAATAAACACATGACAAGATGCCCAACATCACCAGTTATTAGAGAAATACAAATTAAAACACAATGAAATACCACTACATACCTACTAGAATGGCTAAAATTCAAAAGGGTGACCATACCAAGTGTTGCCAAGGATACGGAACAGCCAGTACTTTCATACACTGCTGATGGGAACGTAAAATGGTACACCCGCTTTAGATAACAATCTAGCAGTTTCTTATAAGATTAAATGTACACTTATTATATGTAAACAATTATATAAACAGAGCCACTTTAAAATAGAGGCAGAGCTGCTATGCCAAAGGATCTGTCTTGCATGTCTTTTGTCTCAAAACTTGGGATGTTAAAAACAGGGCAAAATAATCTTTGGGACAGGGCCTAAGCAACCTTGTTTCCCAAAGAACTGTTTACAAAGGTAACAAGAAAGCAGTTATTATGACTACTGGACTGAAAATTAAAAACACTATTTAGAATTAACATCACTATGTTCTATTATCTGCACCAATAGGAATCCCTTCCTTTTATTGATATAATTGTTTCTCTTCCCTTTCTCACAGATACCCATTGCCTTTGTTTCCTAATCCGAAAATCATATGTAAATTACATATCAATAAAGTTGATTCAAACTGTAAAAACCCAAACTATATATTATATGTACCTCTGACTATAGAACGAATTCTTAATTTATGCTCTGTCCTCTCTACCCCCACCTCACCTCACCTCAGGAACATATAACCATATCTTTTTTTTTTCCACACTGAAAACAACACTGGAAACTTAGCCTGCTGTTCAAGGCCACGGACTTTTCCATCCTAGAAACATGGCCCAATTTGTCCATAACCTCACAGAGAAGCTCCAGCGCTGGTAAATGCTTCTGTGACTTACTCAAAGCCACCACTGGCCACATTTTGGCACTATGCCAAGGTTGAGCTAGTTCCTCCAACCCCTGCTAAGATCCCCAGAGCAATTCAGAGCTTGAAAAAAAATAGTCTACAGTGCTCAAACTGGTAGCTTGGAAGAGCTCGCAGTTAAGGGAGCTCTATTGAATGGTTTGGTGGCCACTGAGGTGTGGATGTGGTTTCATGTTAGTGAGATCATAGGCAAGCATGGCACAACTGGCACCATGTTTGAAGACCAGTCTTTAACATCTGTTTCTTTTGGGTTCATAATTTGAACATTCTTAGACCATGTGTGATCAGACTGGTATTTGAATAAAATACGTCAACACAAAAAACAAAAAAACAAAACAATGCTGGAGATGTCAAATCCTTTTAAATTTTGTTCCATTCGCTATGCAAAAAGAGGTATCAATTGACTTGCATTTTCCAGATAATAATGACTATTAGTATCTTATTGATATGTTAATTTTAAAGAGGCAAACAAAGGAAGAGAAACCAAGATACAAGACTGGGAAGGAACAATGAGAGAAGTAAGAAAAAACCTTTTTTTCACAGGAGTGAAGGAAGTTACATTTCCAACACCTCTAGGGTCTGTCTCTTTCTCTTCCTCCCTCCCTCCCTCTTTCTCTCTCTCTCTCTTCCTTCATCCCTTCCTCCCCTCTCTCAGAGTCAAAATTTTAGGAGCTATTTTATTTTGTTTTTTTTTCTTACCATGATCATCATAATCATTTACAGGGCAATTGCTAAGTCCTTTATAATAGTTCTTGCACCAGCAGCATTTCATTCCTCTCCATTACTCCTGCCACTTTAGTTCATTTGATCTTTTCCTACTCTATTATAAGCAGACCAGCTAAGTTAAGACCTTACCTCTAAATTCTCCTTCCAGTCCAGACTTTCTGCTCAGTAATTATTTTCTTGAAGAACATCTCTATAATGGTGCTCACAGGACCAAAAACAAACAACAACGAAAAATTTCCATGTGCTGCTTACTAAATAAAATTCCAATACCAGTATTTAAGATATTCTGGAACTGGGCTGCAATCTGCATTCCTAGACTTATATTCCACTATTTTTTTATGTCTACTCACGCTATACGATGTTCGAAACCTATTATTATCTCTGTATTAACCAAAGCAGCAGAGAGCGCCAAATATTTCTAATATTTCTAAATAATCTGTGTGCAAAGTTCAACTTCTACCACTCATCAAATATTCAGAAAGCCCTCAAAATATATGTTTCCTTCAGGTTTATACTAACATAAAAATGGTGTATGCCTTCTCTTGTATTATTCAGAGACATATTTAGCTAATCCACTCTGTAACTAGATTTATATATAGAAAATGACTTTTCGAACTTGAACACATCTTTATTTTACATAGCCTGTTAAGAAACTTTAGTCATGTTTTCAGAATAATATTTGTCTTAAAGGATACAATCTTTATTAATTCAACAAATATTTATTGCATACCAACTCTGTGAAATATACTATACTAATAATATCCTACAGATAATTAAAAGATAAGTAGGGCAAAGCCCATTGAACGTTTTACAGTCTGGTAAAAGTTCAAGATAATAAATCCTGAAAATCTTTAACTTAAAGGAAAAATATTTTCATCACTAGTAGAGGCATACAAAATGCTATAGTGGCTTAAAGAAAGGACAAATTACATCTGGTGTGTGAATCAAAGCTTTTTGAGAGGATTCTGGAAGGATATGTACAATTTTGACAGGCAGGGATGGTTCAACATAGCTTTCTAGGCAGAAGGAATATTAAGGATTGTTGACTGAAAAAAAATATTGGCTAGGTATTTTGTTACCAAAAAGGATTTATTCAGGAAAAAGAAAGGGTTGCAGCCCAGTGCATGCAGACGTGACAAGCCACATGAACACTCTGGCCCACATGCCAAGTTGGAAGGGTATTTATAGTAAAGAAAAGGAAGGAAATAAAAGGAGGGAAAGTGAAAACCATAGGGCTTTATTATAAACATGAAGTTTTTTTTCTGTAGGGGTGTAGTGACTGCATAGAGCGTGAGAATTTCCATAAAGACTAGTAGTTTCTCCCATAGACCCTTCCAACTAATTAATTTTACTTAAAGTTTCAGCTAGTCTTTATCATTATAAAACTAAAGAGTTCAGAAAGTGTTTGAGGTTTTCAGGGAGGAGCCAAAGTGCCAGTCTGATTGATCTATAGTGTCCATAAAGGAGCAGTTAGTGATATAGGTTAGACCTCTGTCAGTAGAAAGCTTAGAGTGGCTGGCCAAGGGGTTTAGATTTATGTCCAAAGCAAAGAACCCGTTAGGTAGTATATACTAAGTGCATGGTTGGCATGATGTTTGAGGAGAATTAATGTATAAGGATAGGAGAAAGGAGAAGAAATATGAAAATAAGAAGGAGAAGTAGGAGGATAACTCAATACTGGATGAAAAGTAATACATTGGGAGAAGGGAGTCGTAAAGAGGGAGGTAAATAGAAGTGAAAATTTTTAAAGTTTTGACAGGGCTTAGAAATGTATTAAAGTTAAAGGAGGAGAAGGAAGAAGACTAAGATGATACAGGCACTGGGCTCAACTATTGCTAAGAAATGTAGGACGAACAAGAGGAGCAGCAAAGACATCCTCAAGGTTTCCAGGTCGGGGAATAGAGAGAATGCTTGCTCCATTAAGAGAAATTGGGAAATTAAGAGATAGTTTTATTTGGGTGTGTTGAACTTGATGTTCTGGTGGAATATTTAGGTGGTGATCTGTAACAGAAATTGAAAATAAAACAAGGGAACCCAGGTAGTGTCCAGGTAGGCGACATAGGTTTAGAAATCCTCCAGACAGTTGTGATACTGAAAGCTGAGGATAAGATCACCAAAAGCTTATGGAGAGAGAAGGGCTCTGTGCTGAATGATAATAATATTGACAATCTTCCTCATCCTTACAAACACTGCTGAATGAGTAGCATCATGCCAAACACTTTCCATGCTTTAGCTCATTTATCACAATAAAGAAATCTGTGAAAGCTATCATTACGACTAAATAATTATAAATACACAATGTAAAAAGTCGATTTTTAGAAGTAGAAGCCCAGAAGATTTCAAAATGTCAAGTATTAAGGAGGGGCCAATAGAAGAGATAAGGAAAGAACACCAAAGTTCAATGTCTTTATCAGAGAGTGCTGATTCACACCAGCTGTTGATTAGTAAAACAGAAATTTAACGTGTTTTTAAAAATTTTGAAAGGATATAGTATGCTCTCTAGTCATTGAAAGAAAAAACGTGGAATGTGAAAAACAAGGGCCTATGAAGATACTTACAGTTATAAACCTTTATAATCTAACAATATAGCTTCAAAACTATTTTTAAACCATTAGAAATAGAGATACTTACAAATCCATAATCATAAAGAAAGCTATTAACAGAACCTCTTGTTAAAAAAAGCTAGGTTGAAGGAAGCAGCTTATATGTATGGTAGCCTGAAACACAGAACTAGGCATCTTACCCACACGGCAGAGATACATCTGGATAACTGAGGCCTCCTCACAAAGGACCTTATGCTGTAAGACATCTATGGTGTAGTGGAGCCAACCAAAATGTGTGTTTCCTATAAAGAGATGGCTCTCACAACGAAACTGAATTATCTATGTCTGCTTCTTACTCTTAACTCACTAAGCAGAGAAGTCACTATCTTCTTTGGGGGAGTTTGAGGAGCTGTACAAAGAAAGAGAATGTTGATGAAAAATCTTTCTCATGAAAATCAGAGGAGTATAGAAGACCCATCTCAACTAACAACTGGATTGAAGGATATAAAGATTTTATAAGATGCACACTGCCAGATTATTTTCTAACAAGATTTTACCAAATAATTTGTAGTAATAGCAAAGAAGTGTGAGAGTAGCCAGTTTACATTACCTTTGACAGGTGTGCCAGCCACTGTACGTTGCCTATGCAATTTTCCTTTCCCTTTTTTTCTTGTAACAAACTATGATTTGGGGGTGGCAATGTGCCCTACTTATAAATTCTCAGCCTTCCTTGCAACTAGGGATGGCTATATTGTATACTTCTTACCAATGAGATGAAAACCAGGAGTCGACCAGGGATTCCAAGAAAGTTTTGCTTTCTTAATTTAATACTATCTTTTCTCTCCCTTCTTATTCCTGCCTGGAACACAGAAGTCATGTCTGAAGCTGAAGCATCCATCTTGTAACCAGAATGAGAGCCATATGCCAAGAATCATGAAATATAAATATTCCTTGAAGACATTATTGAGCAGCTACATCAGTCCTGCTGTGTCTTTTCTATGGGTGATAGTATTTATCAACACGAAGGAATATGCTTTTTCTATTTAATGATTTCAGCTTTGAATTATAAATCTTATATATCTGTCTGGTTTGTATTTGCAAATTATTTTACTCTGCTCTTTTATTTCACATGTCTTTCTTTTAAATAACCTGATTTTATTTTATATTCCAATCTAAGTCTTTGACTTTTCACTAAGAGAGTTAAGCTCATCTATGTTTACAATCATAATTCTTGTATTTATGTATTTGGTTGCAAGATGTAGAAACTCATTTTGAATTACATTAGGCAAAATGGAAATTCAATGGCTCCTATAACCAGAAAAGGCAGGAGTGCAGCTCGATATCCACCCAGCCAGAGACTGGATGCTACTGAAATTCTTTTGCTCTGCCTCCCTTCTTCGCTTCTCCCTAACTGCTTTTGTCCACACACACCACTCCACACATCTTCCCAGCTTTATTTTCAAAGCGGAAAAAACCCTTTTGTGCAGGTCCTGTTGAACAGACCCTTAGGAGTATAATGTTCATAGTTTACACCAGGTGTTTATGTGTCCACGTGCTAAACTAGTTTCCAGGGCCGGGAGGTGAGTGGATAGGGATGATAAGGTTTTAGAATTGGCCCAATTTAAGTCAGATAATCACTTCTAGATAATCTAGACCAGGTGAGTAAGATCACATCAAATGATGTTATCTCCATTTGAAGTCTATGATTAGAGGTAGGATGGGGGCTTTTCTTACAAAAATGCAGGGGTACTAGACAGAAAAAGATGTAAACAACCATTTTAACTGTTACATAAATAAAATGTCTTATTTTATACTTCCTGGGTTTTAATATCTCTCTTCTTTTTAGATATGGGCTATTAGTTTGTTCTTATTCTCTGTAATAATTAAAAAGTATCCTGTTTGCCATCTAATAATTAAAATCAAGAGCAACATAAGAACTTTACTCACTTTTATAAAGGATGTGAAACCCAGGTCTTTGTTCCTTTGATGAAGCTTCTCCATTCTCTTCTGTGTTTGTTTGTTTCTTTTTTCTTTTTCATTTAAACTGCAGTCATAAACTGCATCATGTCTCTGTGATGAATACTACAAATCTGTTTCAAGTAATATTATTTCAAATTTATACACTATTTGTATAAGTTCAATTTATTTCTATATATTTAACTTGTTGATCGCTCTAATCCCTTCAGCCACCACTTTGTTTTCTTGAATTAAAATTTTGGTTAATAAGTCAGCGTTCTGATCAGGCCTTTAGGACATTTATTTTGGAAAACAGTCTAGTTTCTGAGTCTTTGAATACTAAAATGTCATTCCTACCTGATAATAAATGGCCTAGGTACCTCAGAATGGGTGGAACATCAATAACTTCAGTTGAGTCGCAGTCACTGTGGCAACAAATAATGAGCAAGAACAAGGTTCTCATATTTCAATCCTCCATCACAGACAGATAGGCAGGATTCTTTTGTTTCTTAACAGTATTTGACTACATCTTTTATTTTACCATATGTTCATAGAAGATTTTCCTCATTTAATATATTTTTCTTTGTGTGTGTGTGTGTATGTGCATGTGCATGTATGTGTCTTTTCACCATTTTAGACAGAAGGTGAGATTAGTTCTGTGATTCTACATCCAGGTTTGGCAGCTTCAGAGTATGAACAAAAAAAAATAAATGTTAAGTATTTCCTAAGCTCTAAATCTGGCAAACAGGCTATGGCACAAGTTTATATACTGATGAGAGAGTCCAGTCTAGTGTTCAAACAAGAGCACTATGGGCAAGCTGTTCATAGAGTCACACTGGGTAGGAAGGAAAACAAAGTTGCAGGAGGTATATGTTCTGAAAGAAAAAGGAAAAGTAAATAATTGAATTTATTATTGAATAAACAGTCAGGATCAGTAGGAGTGAAAGAATGGGATACTGTGATCAGAGAGGGAAATGTCAAAATTGGAAATCTCATTCCATCTTAGTTGCTCATATCCATCCCTTAATTCAATGTTTCCATTTTATCCTACATTCAAATTTCATTTGAATGCCACAGTTATTATCAGTCTGATGCCATTAATCCATTATCGGGTTGTCTTTCTATTTAAAAAAAAAAAAACAAACATTTTATCTTTGGTTCATTCAAATGTCATATGTATTGCTTATTTTCCATAAGCAGATTCTTAAGCAGCCTTTCCAGCTACCCTAATTAAGAGTCAAGGATAAGATATCCATTTTCCCCTGTAAGCATAATGCCACCTCTGTTTTAACCATTAGCTTTGGTTTTTGAATTTTCATTCTCAATGTAAACAATATGCCAAAAAATTTTGTAATTATGCATATGCAGGGAAAACAATGTGCATGTCTGTTCTGAAGTAGAGAAGAATTAAAAGGGTAAACTAATGTTAATTCCAGCTTTGTAAACACATACTTGCTATGCACGCCATAGAGCATTCAGACTGATGAAAAAGCTCTCCATGATTCCCTGATTACATAATTCATCTTTATAATTTATGTTCTACTACATACCCAGCAGAAGATTTCATGGACTGCTTAATTATAGTTGTGACAAAGCCCAGACTCAAATTTTGTTGTTTAAATTCCAAATTGTGTTCTCTCTGCTATTCCACATTGCATCTTTATTTGTGTCTTATGTGCCCTCTGAGACAATAACTTCCTTGAGGGCAGACACTCAATATATTTGTGGATTAAATTTGTGTTTAAAGGACTTGTATAGAAAGAGGTTGAATGAAGAATTAATTCTTTTGCTAGAATATAATTTCTTTATATATAAACATTTTATTTTATTAATTACATATAAAATTTAAATTAATTAAATATAATATAAATATTTATATTTATATAATATTAAATGTGGTAGTAATACTAAAACCCACTGGAAATAAAGGAGGAAAAGTGTGAATTAGAATCATACCCGTGGTTCAAACATTCAGTCAGAAAAATATGAATATACTGGCAAATCAAATCTTCCTCCAATAAATTACATATGTAGTCATTGTTATTTAAACTACTCTTCAATTTTCACCTCAGTTTGAACCTTATACAAACACATCCACACATAATTTCTAAAATTGGGAACAATCTCTGACTATGGTTTCTTATCTTATTCTCACTAAAACATTTCATCTTGAGCAAGTCCTAGGTTAGTCAATACAGGCACATAGTTAGTCATTCATGACTGCATAATATTCCATCTTTCCCCTATTTTGAATATGTACTTTGTTTCTAATGTTTTTTACTACTGTAAATTATACTGCAAAGAACATTCTTGCACTTATGTCTGTGTCTACATCTTTGGTCATTTCCCTGGGATAAATCCCTACATCAGCCAGGATTTTAGCAGGAAACTGATGACATGTTCAAAGTCTTTAGTTCAAGGGATTTTAATGTAGGGACTGATTACAAGAGGTATGGGCAGGGTTAAGGGAACCAACAAGGAACTTAGGGACTAGCCAACAATCTCTCATCACCCCTAGACCTGAGGGAGAAGCGGGGAGCAGATACAGTATAGCAGAGCACAAAGAAAGCCTCAACTAAACAGTTAGGGTTACCCCACAGGAACTGTGGCCTTAAAGTCATGCTTCTCAAAGTGTGGTTCTCACCCCAGCAGCATCAGCAACATCTGGGAACCTATTAGAAATATAAATTCTCAGGCCCTACCTTGTCCTACTGAATCAGAAACAAAGCACCCAGATGATTCTGATGTGTTGACATTTGATAACATTGCTTTTGAAAAACAAATCACTCATAAAAACCATGGAAGCAGGGAGGGGACAAGTGGCTGGAAGTAAATGTCCCCAGATTTCACTTCTACCCCCTCTTCTCCTTTCAATGCCTTCATTGGCTAAACCCAACTAGAAGCTAGAGAGAAAGGGAGCCCAGGGACCTAAGCCATGGACAACACAGAGTAGGATCGAGAGAGGTAGAGCATGATATGGAGAGGCAAATGAAGAATAACTAGCCCAATCCCTAAATCTAGATTCACTGAATGAAAAATATTTATATTTTTGATCAAAATATTTTTATACCTTTAATGCATATTAGCAAGTTGTTTTTCATAAAAAAAACTCATAAACAACACTTTTACTAGCAGTGACTAAGACGGCAAGTCTGGCGAGATTCTTGCTAACTTTGAATATGAGTTTAAAAGAAAAGTATACTTTGGTTTTGTAAATTAGCAATGATATCTGATTTATTTAATTTGTATTTCTTCATTTAAAATGAGATGATTTTTAGAACTATATGTTTATTGCCATTTGCATTCTTCCTGGATTTTCTATTTATGTATTTTGCCCATTTTTCTATTGTGATTTTTTTTTCTAATAGAGCTCTTTTTCAATACCAAGATGATTTCTTCTCTCTGTGTCATATTTGTCGCAGGTATTTTTATCAGTTTGTCATTTGTATTTTATTTTGGATATATGGAAATTTTACATGATCAAATTTATTAATATTATTCTCTCTAATGTATTTTTACTTGGTTAGCCTTTTCCTCTTTAAAAATTCTTTGGACCATGACAATGATTCATTACTTGGCTTCTGTATCAGTTTCCTATCACTGCTGAAACAGATTGCTTCATAATTTGTGGCTTAAGAAAATACGGATTTATTATCTTACCGTTCTGGGGGTGAGAAGTCCAAAATGGATCTCACTGGACTAAATTTAAGATGTAGGCAGGACTGTGTACCATCTGGAGGCTCTGGAGGAGAAACAGTTTCCTTGCCTCTTCCTCCTTCTAGAGGCCACCTGTATTCCTTGGCCCATGGTCCTTTCTCCTATCTTAAAAGCATATTACTCTCATTTCTGCTTCTGTTGTCACATCTCATTCTCTAGCTCTGATTCTTCTGCCTCCCTCTTTTACTTATAAGACCCTCATGATCATGTTGGCCCACCTGGATAATCCAGGATAATCTCATCACGTCGAGTCTTAATCACATTGGCAAAGTCTCTTTTGCCATATAAAGTAACATATCCACAAGTTCTGAAGATTAGGACATGGACATCCTTGAGGACATCATGCACTGCCCCCACCATCCCCTCCTTGCCTCCTGCCCAGCATGGTCCAGTGCAGAAATTTACCTAGATACCTTGCCCTGACTCTCCTTCAAGAGATATTTTCCAGACACTATTTTCAAGTTGACACTTCCTTTTGTTAAGAACAATTTTATCATCCCCTTTCTTTTTTAAATCATCTGCAGAATATTAAACTATCTTGTTGACTAGGATAATGTTCCCCACAACCCAAAGAGCAGTTTCTATGACCAAATTCCACATCTTCATAACCTATTTTCCTTACTGAATCCCATGAACTATTTTGAATATCTACAGCTAATTATTTGTGAAGTTAAATATCTGCCAAATGTCACACTATCTCTTACTCTATGGTGACTTCCAATTTTTATCACACTCAGAGAACAAAACTTCAATTTTAAAGGAGTACTTGATATTCAATATTCATGATTCAAGCAGTATATCCCTATCTGTTGGAATGAACATTTACTTTCTCATTCACTGTCACTGTACTTAGTACTGGGGATATAAACAAAAATAAGAAACCATCTTTGTCCTCCAGTTCAAGGGGAAAACATGGTTCCAATAGATTTTGTCATATTTTTTTCAAGTCAAAAATAAAATCATAACTTCATATGTTTATCTTTTTTCTTAACGTGTAAGTTCATTGAGAACTTAGATTCTGTGTTGTGTGTATATTTGTACATGCATATTTATAGATGCACTATATATTCTGAAAGGAGAATGTGGTATAGTAAGACATAGGTTCAAGTCTTTACTCTACCACTTATTTGCTCTGTGATTTTATTTGAGTAATTTAACTTCTATGAGCCTTAGTTACACATTGATAAAATGTGGGTGAGAGTACCCACCTCCCCAGGACTTTGTAAGGACTAAATAAGATAACATATGCAAAGGATTTAGAATAGCTTGGCATATAGTCAGTCCTCGAATGTGTCGGTGAAGTCAGAATGTAAAGTAGAAATGGTTTCCTTATAGTGCAGAGTGATTAATAGCACACACTCCATAGCCAGGCTGCTGGGTTTAAAATCTTAGCCCTACTATTTACCAGCTTTGTGACATTGACTATAAAATGGGGATATTATTATTATTATGGTCATCATAAAAATTATATGAGTCATATAACACATGTAGAGTGCTCAGAAGAGTGCCTGTCACCAAGTAAATGCCATATAATTGTTGGCTTAATTATACATCTCCCTAAACTTATGGTTCCTCAAAACAGGCTATTGTATTAGTTATATTAACTGATATAGTTACATTAATTGTATGAATTTATGGTTTATCAAAATAAGATATTTCAGTTCTATTATAATAAAGCCTCTCCAGCTTTATTATAAATAGTGTTTGCTTGGTGTATATATATATTTCCACCCTTTTACTTTTAACCTATCTAATTCTTCATATTTAAAATATTTTTTATACAGACAGCACTACCAAATCTTCCTTTCTAAAATCTAATCTGACAATCTCTGCTATTTAAATGGACTATTTAGACATTTATATTAATGTAATTAAAGATATGGTTGGCTTCAAGTCTACTATTTTGCCATTTGTTTTCTATTTATTACTTCTCTTCTATGTTCCTTCTATACTCCTTCTTTTGGATTGTGTATTTTTTAGTATTCCATTTTATTTCCATTGTTTATTAGCTCTACCTCTTTATTTTATTTTTAGTGTTTTTTCTAGGATTTGAAGATTCATCTCTAACTTAGTATAGTCTACGCTCAAATAATATTGTACCACTTCACATATCATGAAGAACCTTATTGTTATATACTTGTATTTCTTCCAACTTATTCTTTGTGCTATTGCTGTTATATTCATTACTTTAATATATTATAAATTTCACAATACATTGTTATTTTTGTTTAAAAGAGTTAATTATTTTAAAAGAAAATTAAAAAAAAAAGATTATTTTATTTTTATCCACATTTTTAGCATTTCTGATTTTCATCTGGTATAATTTTTCTTATATAATTTCATCTCATATTTCTTGTAATACAGATCTTCTGGTGACAAATATTTTTCAACTTTTGTTTTAAAATTTTTCATTTCATTTTATTTATTTATTTGTTCATTTATTTATTTATTTATTTATTTTTAAGTGAGGCAATCCTTGGTTGACCTTACAGATTGCAAGGACCTTGTCAGTTTACAAACCCTTATTTTTTTAGTTTTTTACGCCTACAGCACCTGGGTGGTCTCCCATCCAAGTACTAAACAGGCCCGACTCTGCTTAGCTTCCAAGATTAGATGGGATCAGGCTTGTTCAGGACAGCATGGCCAAAGACTGATTTTAATTATTAAAGGACATTTTCATTGAATATAGAATTCCAAGTTAATTTTTTTCCTTTCAGTCCTCTAAAATTCATTTTCTCTAGCTTGAATTGTTTTTAGAGAGAAATCTTAAGCTTATCCCCTGCAAATAACATGGGGAATTTTACTCTCTGCCTGCTTTAGAGATATTTCTCTTTATAATTCATTTTTAGCAATTTGATTAAGGTGTGCTTTGGTGTAGTGTTCTTTGTATTTATCTTGCTTGTGATTTGTTGAGCTTCTTGGATTTATGAGTTTAAAGTTTTTAACTAATTTGGAAGTATTTCAGACATTTGTTTTTCAAGTATTTTTTTCTTCCTTCTCTCCCTCCCACTTTCTGGAACTCCAATTACATATATGTAGGTCTGCTTAATATTGTTTCACAGGTCACTGAGGATATTTTTTTTCAGTCTTTTTTTTCTTCTTTGTGCTTCAATTTAGAAAATTTCTAATGTTACATCTTTAAGTTTACTGATCTTTTTTCTATAATACCTAATCTGCTCTTGAGCCCATTTAGTGAAATTTCATTTAAGATATTGTACTTTTCAATGTAGAAGTTCAATTGCATCTTTTTTTATAGCTGCTGCTCTTTCCTCATTATATGCTTGCTTTCCTTTACACCCTTGACCATATTTAAAATTGGTGCTTGAAATTCCAGCATTTCTGTCATTTCTTGATCTTTTTCTATCGACTTGTTTGATTTCTAATTTATGTATTACCTTTTCCCGCTTCTTCACATGCCTAGTAATTTTTTATTGGGTGCTGCACATTTTAGGGTTTGAATGTCTGGATTTAAAATTTTTTTAAAGAGTGTTGAATCTTGTTTTGAAGGGAGTTAATATACTTGCATATTAGTTTGATCCTTTTGAATCTTGTTTTTAACCTTTGTTATGGTAGATCTAGGGTGGTCTTTACTCTAGAGTTATTTTTACCCTGCCACTAAAGGATTATCCTTCTGGAGTCTCTACCCAATGCTTCAGGTGTTCAACTACCTCTCTTCACCTTGACTAGTTGAAACTCAAATGTCTACTGGCTCTGTGTGAGCTCTGGGAATTTTTTAGCTTATAGCTTCCCAGAAGTTATTTAACCAGCTTTGTGAAGTTCCCCCTTAGGAATTTTCAGCTTAGTATTCAGAAACACAGTCAAGGCGACATTTACGAAGAATTACTGAGCTTAAAAAAATTTTTTTTTGACGTAATCTCTCCTCTTAGTTCTTTGCTCCACAAATTCCAGGCGTCTCAGTCTCTCCAATCTCTGTCATTTCAGAGACTACCTTGATCTACTTAGATTCTCTCCCTATCATAGTCAGGCACTTACAAAAGTGGCTTCATAAAAAAATCCAGAGTGATCACTGGCCTTAAATAATGTTTCCTTTCTTCTAGTGTTTACAAACTTGCACTTCCTATTGTCTAACATCTTAAAATAAATATTTCTTACATTTTGTCAAATTTTCTAGTTGTTTACAATGGGAGGACAAGTTTAGAGTCTAGTACCCGTTACTCCATCACAGCTAGTGAGGAAGTTTTAGTTTCAATAATTATCTACTCATCATGGCCAATCTTCTTTCATCTTTACTCCCACCTCCACTCCCAACCCTCCTAGATACATCACAGAAACTATCAATTTTAAATTGACAGTGGACGGGATAATTGCAAACCCATTTATGAGTGACTGAAATAGGAGTACCACTTGAAAGTTGATTATGTGCCACAGATGCTAGAATGTACAGGTTGGGTATCAGTATCTTCTTCATCTTGCCTTCAAATCATGGCTCAGCTTAAAGTCAATAAAGACACATTTTGTTTTTTATTTTTAAAACATTTGAATTCACTTGTGGGGGAATTTATTAAAGTGATGTTTATTTGGTTCTTCTTTTAAAAGGCCAAAATACTGTATTTGAATTATAGATTCTTAGCATAGGTATCAGTTAATAATTATCTAAATGCTATATTCTTATTAATTATTCATGTAGCTTAATTGGTGGAATAGCTTTTAGGTAAGAAACTTTAAAGGGCTGATAATTCATCATTTGACACCTGTTATTTAAATATTATCCAAATTAAGGTATTTATTAGTTAATGTTTCCCTCTTAACCATTTTAATTGCATACTGTAAGTGAACTAAACATTTCCACATGTTAAAATTTCACAAAGTAGGTTCAGAAGGCTGCAAAATAAATACTGTAAATGGCAAAAAGCCTTTTAACACTCTAGCCAAAATACTGACCTATTGTAAACACCTTATAAAAAACATGAGATGTATTTTCTGTCAATAGAAATGACATTATAGTAACTTTTCTTCTAGGAATGTGATATTTTAAAAAATATGTGTATATACATATATGTGTGTGTGTGTGTGTGTGTGTATTTGCTTTCTTAGTAAACTCAGGTAGTAGTATAATATGAGTACTAGTAGTTTATTTTACTTTAGAGGCATAATGCCAGCAATGAATGGAAAAACTTAAGCATTCACAGCATTCTTTCATTTTAGCACAAAACTAGCAAGGTAGTATGGTGTTGTAAAAAATTAGTAGATTTAAGTGGCTGTGCTTTAATCCTAACTGCCAATAACTTGATGGCTTTAGTTGAGATATAATTTATTTATTGACATGAATTCTTTTCATGGCAATAAAAAGAAGTCTTTTATCTCTACCTATCTGACACTATTCACAGGCAAAGCATAAGAATGAGTCGTTTAGTCACTAGAGATGTAAACTGCACTGCGAAGGGGTGAATGTATCGTGGGCTTCTACCGCCCAGTTCAGTGGTTCTCAACGCTGAGACCCAACGCTAGCATTTCGGTTGTCTTATTTTCTGGGTTTTATTTGTGTTCCCACTTCCCACCCATTTTTAAACATTTTGAAATTTACATACAATAAAATTCACTTTTTTTTTTTTTGGTGGGCATGTCTGTAAGGTTTGACAATCGCATGCAGTCACGTAATCACTACGACAGTCAATATTCAGAACAGTTAACATGGCTTCCCCAAAAACGCCCTCTTGCTGCCCCTTCGTAATTTAACCTTCTTGGGAATCCCTAGGCTCTGGCAATCATTGATGTGTTCCCTGTTTTATAGTGATTTTCCAGAATGGTACATAAATAGAATCTCTAGTATATAGACTTTACAGACTGACCAAAGCGGCCTTTATATATATATATATAAAATAGATATTCTGTTATTCCCACTTTACTATCTTCAAATAGAATCCAAAGATAAAATTATCTACTCTGACACATATAATTTCAAAATAATAAATATAATGCTCTAACATGTATAAAGGAAGCAAAAATCAACTATAAAATGATATGTGTTCAAATGAAAATGGTTGAGCACAACTATTCTAGACCTAATAATCAATGCTTGCATCTACTTTAATGAAAAAGTTTGTTTTTAAGGGAAGTGAGCAGATCAGAAGCTATTATGTGTAAAAGTACAGGAAAATGTAAAAAGCAGAGGTGTGATGTGATTTTTCCAAAAGGTGAATAATTCTTGGTAAAGATCCAAACAAAACTAAGTACAATCTTACTTTTCACAAAATCTTACTATTCCCAGTAGTTGCATTTCTGGAAAATTCAGTGTATATTAAAACTGTGTGTTTACATTAAAATGGAGCTAGGTTTCCAGGTTCAGATAATTATGAACAGGTTTTCATCTACATGAATCCCTAGTGAAGTAATCAAAAGATGTGTAGACTATGGGACAATTCATGTATAGTCCTGTCTCATGCATAGGAGGACATCTACCATTCCTGACTTACACCTTGTAAGAGTTCAAAGCACCCTCCAAAAAATACCCCCACAAATTTCTAAAAAGCCTCCTGATGGGTGGTCGTTGGGGCTCACTGGCTAAGATGAAATAACTCTCATGCCATCCAGTACTCTCATCTAGGATCAATGTTCACCAATCTTCTGATTAGCATTTGAATTCTGCACATACTCTCATACTAGGAAAGAATGTCTTAGAGTGCTGACTTTTGCATTCTAGTCTCCAGAAATCTATTCCCCCTAATGGAGATTAATCAATTATCCTTTTGGTTTGTTCCAGTTCTCTTTTGAGTTTGCTTAGCCTGAAATAGTCCTTGAGATCCTGATCAACTTGGAAGTAACAAAACTGAGATTTGTCTGCACAAAATTAACTCCCTATTTTATGTCAACTCTGCCGAGATATTGTCCTCTCAATAGGTCTTTCTTTCACAATTAGCTGAGTTCACTTGAAATTTTGAATGTGTCCTTTTAAGAATTCATGAGTACACAGTTTTAAGGTTACTATGAGCACAAATACTATTCAGTATTTTACCTAAAGCCAGTCACGTAATCTGGCATGGTTTGAAGTAGATTATTCCTATAAGTGGAAAGAAAATGTATCATGGTGCAGGAACAATGCCTCAGGAAACTTAAGTCTTCTCAAGAATGGGTGCAAGACAGAAGAATTCAACTCTTACTATGGTTATCAGTTATCAATAAGGCAACTTCCACAATTGACCTTATAAAATCCTTGGTACTTGTTTTAAATTATAAGGATTTTTCATTTTTTGTTTGTGGGAAGAGTTTTAGAGTCACAATATTCTCTGAAATCTTAGTTGATATTGCTAGGGTAACACAGATGATGAAGCTAGACCTATGTCCCCATTGTCCATTATTGGTAAAGTTTTTATTGCAATGTCCAAAGCCAAAGCAAAATTTCCTCTGGGAAAAAGTTATATGGTTCCATATAAATTAGTGATAAATGTCCAAGGCATTCATGCCATTAGAATAGTCTGAGTTAAGAGTAAATTTTTACAGACTTCCTGCAGTAACTTAGAAGAGGCTAGTGACTTACAAGAGGGAACCAAACATAGCCACTTGGATCCAAATATTGCATTAAATTTTTCAATATATATTTAACAGATACTACATTTCAGACACTTTAAAGCCAGAAGTATTCTTTAAGCTGAATCTGATTTGAGCAACTAATCAAACAAAGTGTTTTCAAAAACATGTATTCAATAGATGGGGCAGTGGGGCTATCTCAACTCCACAATCTACATTCTTTCCATTACTCTACAATGTTTCCTAAGGGTACTAGAAGCCTAAAAAGAATGCGACATTTTGTGGAGACGATAAATATTTTGTAAGCATGGCTCCAAACAGCATGTAATTCCTTGGTATTCTTGCAAAAATGAGAGAAGTTTTTGTAAAATTTGATTTTATCAAGCTTGTAGATAGCTAAACTTTAATAACGTTCTTAGAGACTCTCAGTTATCATTAATGGGGGTATAAAACATTTTGATTCAATCTCTTTGCTTGAAAAAAAATCCATTAAATATTTTTCAAACAAAGGCAAATAGCTTTATGGCTTTTCCTTATTGATACATGTTTATTGTAAAAGATTTAGAAAATACAACCAAACGATATAAAGAAGAAAGTGGAAATCTGAAGTATCTTAAATATCTAAAGCTAATCACTGTTTACATAGTGTCTAGATATGTTAACATACATAGACATATTTTAAACCATATTGTAATTATTCTGTTAATTATACCATTATCACCCATGCTATTTGTAACTTTTCTATTTAAAATAATGAGGACTTATTTTTATGTCAACAAATTCCATTATCCTCCATTTTAACTTGCAGCATGACATTTTATTGTATGCTCACTTGTTCAGTTTTGATGGTCATTGTTTCTAATTTTTTAATATTATAAAGTCTGTCAAGAACATTGCTGTTCATATATTTTATGCATATCAAATTATTTCATAAATTCTCATAAGTAGAATTTCTTGTTAAGAGTATGCCTATCTAAAATGTTGATACAAGATACTATATTGCTTTCTAGAAAGATTGCACCAATCCTTACATTCACCAACAGCAAATGCCATCAATAATTTTCATCTTTGCTCTAGTAAAAGGCAAAAGAGAAAATTTCATTGTTTTTACTTGCATTTCTGTGATTACCAGTGAAGTTAGATACCTTTTATGACTGTAGTTTTTCATTTATTTGTATGTGTATGTCAATTATCCACTTTTCTATTAGAATATTCATTTTTTTTAATTTTGGCAAGAATTGCCTTGTATTAAGGATTTTAACCCAACATTTCCCCCTCAAGACATCATTTATCTTTTAATGTTGTTTCTTGTATCTTGTATAGATATAGATATAGTTATAGGTTTATAGATACATATATAGATATAGATACAGATATATGGATATATATGTAGCTATATGAATACAAAGATGTGAAGATAAAAAATATATATCTTTGGTACATATATCATATGCCTATAAATATATCTATATATACATATCTTTAGTGTTTTTGCTTGGAAACATTGTAAGTGTTCGCCTTTTTTTCTGAATGTTTCCAAACCATCACACTTTTAAGATTTTCTTTTATCACGTGATATACACACTGAACGTCTTCATTCCACCCCTCAGCTCTTTGACATCCCACAGCCTCACCAGAGAGAGACTCAGGGAAGGAAGGAGTGAGGGTTACTTTATCGTGGTAGCAGTCACATTCCTATTGACACTCAAACAATTTTGTCAAAAGGATAGCTGAGAAGGGTGTGTCTGCTCCTGCTTTAGGCTAAACGGCCCCATCAAAGCTAAATGTCAAAATTGTCTTGCTGCTTTTTGAAGCACATTCTGAATTAAGCTTCTTCATATAGTATTTCTGTTACTCATGGACTTTTCCATTGCTTCAGGAGTCTGTGCTCTAGAATGCCTGTGTCTGTGATAACTTCCTAGATAAAGAAATGGTTGAAGGACTAGAACTCATATTAGCAAATAAGTCAGAGAGAAGAGAGAAGAATCAAGGGAGAAAGGTTCATAATTCTCTGGAGGCTTCAGAGATGAGTGATCACAATAAGAAAATCCTCCCATTCCTCTGTCCTGAGGATAGTCTAAGATCTACAGGTGAGCGATCAGCTCCACACCCAGGCCTTGAATCTTAGCTATTCAGACCACTGCTATTCGAACTCATAAAATACCAGCTACTGGTGGGGATTTGCAGTTTACAAAGTGTTTCACATAAATTATGTAGTTATTGTTGCAATGACACATTTATATTCTGAATTCCTCTTTTTTTGTGTGTGTGTGGATTTGTAGAATTTCTTTATCCTGGACAAAAGTCCTATACATCCAAGTATCTTCTCCTACTCTATGGCTAGTCTTTTCACTCTCAATCCTATCTTTAAATAAATAAGTCAGAGAGAAGAAAGAAGAATCAAGGGATGAAGACTACATTTTAATATTGTCCAATTTACCAATTTTTTTCTTTTATGGTTAGTACTTTTTGTGTCCTGATGAAACATCAATTCTTTTTATTTCTTTATAAAAATTTTAAACAAAGTTAATGGAATATAATTGATATATAATAAACTGCACATATTTACAATGCATGATATAAGCTTTTGGGGGTGGTGGACCATTATCTTGATTGTGATGACAGTTTTGTGGTTGAATACATATGTTAGAACATCAATTTCAATAGTTCAATAATATTTCACCCTGTGAAGGTATTCTAATTTGTTTTCCATTCCTCAAATTTTAGGCAATAAAACTGTTTTTCTTTTTCCTCCTATCATAAAAAATAGCTCTGTTAAGTGTCATAAGGATGCAACAGCATGGGCGAACAGAAAATAATGGATATGGTTTGTGGAAGACAAGACATGCTAGGTTGCTTGGCAATGCCATCATGTGAGGAAAGGAGCAAGAGTGTTGTCTGGGATGATGAAGAATACTCAAGCTGTGCTGTGCTTCAGTAATGAGATGTCATGTGTTGTGATGTACAGTTCTTAAGTGATAAAGTATGCAAGCAGCATAGTAAGAGGTGCTGGCTTAGGGTTTTGACAGCTGCCTGCTTTAGGAGAAACCGAAGTAGAAAAAAACGACCTTTCTCTCTTCTCAAAAATATATATTTTTTTAATTTTAATAAGAGTTTATTTGAGTCAAACTGATGACATATGCCAAGGAGCAAGATCTCATTTAAAATAAAAAAATCAGGAAATATTTGTGCATTAACTGAAAATTATTCCCTAGTCCCAGTCCCACTCCCCATAGATAACTCCTGGAACTATCTGCAATGTAACCTTTTAGATATTTTCTACGCAGAGTTTTATATACACATAAACTACACACACAGAATTTGCTGTTTAGAAACAGGATTGCATTAAAAAAATGCTTAGCAACTTGCTCTTTTCACTTCTTATCTAGATGGCTCCCTTTTCATGCCAGGTCCTTGAAGGGGTCCCCTCCTTCTCCAAATACAGCTCAGGGTGCAGCTAATATGACCTGGTCTCTGTCCCAACAACTGTAATTACCGAGATAGCTCTGGCTGAGACCACCAGGAAGAGTGGCCCACAGAAAGAGTGCTGACAAGATCCCTCTCTTAGCCTATAGCAGGCTTTGCCTTGTTTCCACAAAACCACTCTTCCATAATGAGGGCTGGTTTCAGCCTCCTCAGGCACCTTCTCCCTGCCTGTCCCATTGCCCTTCCTCCAGGCCAGGAGTAGCAAACTCAAAAGCCCCAGAAGGTCAAATAGATGAGTCTGAAGCAGGCTCCATAGAAAAGTGCTGCAGCTCTAAGAAGTGCAGAGTTCTACTAGCCCTGTTTGAATGGCAGTCCTGACTCACACCACTACTCACACGCTTCCCCTTGTAAAGAAGGAATATTGCCAGGTCTCTAAATTTTCCTTGAAAAAGCCATGAGAATCCAGAAAAAGCTTTGAGAAGCTAGAAATCCAAATGTTTGAGAGAAATTTGATTTTCAAATGTCAGCAGCTAAGTGTTTTTGAATGGATCTAGGTCTTTACCTTTATTTTTAAAACAAACTTAATTTTTAAAACAGCTTTAGATTTCCAGAAAAATAGCAAAGACAGTACAGAGAGTTTCGATATGCCCCATACTCAGTTTTCACTATTATTATTAACATTTTACATTAGTATGGAATATTTGTCATAATTAATAAGCCAATATTAATACATTATTATTAATAGTTCATTTAGATTTCTTTAGTATTTATCTGATGTCCTTTTTTCTGTTCCAGGATCCCATCTAGGACACCACATTGCATTTAGTTGTCATGTGTCCTTAGGCTCCTTTTGGCCATAAGGAATTTTTTCAGACTTCCCTTGTTTTTTATGACCTTGATAGTTTTGGGTGTTGCTCTTACTCATTTTAATAATTCCAAATGCTCTTCAAGGGCTGAGATCATGTTTTGTTTTTCATGTAGCTTTGTGGGTTTTTTTTTTCTGCACTTGTCTTTCCTGTACTTTCTAGGACAGTGTCTTGCACAATATACATGTTTAATAAATCTTTGTGGAATGAATGAATGAGTTAATGAACAAATAAATGAATCTGCCTGAAAGTGTAAAATATAAATTACATAAGGAAAAGAAGGAAAATGAACTGGAAAATAAATGGTAGAATTTCCAAACTAAAAGAAGTTGTCTTGTAATACCTCCTAGCACATTATTTCTAAATTTTTACAATATGCAAATAAATATTGTTACATGTTTCTATGAGTAGAGAAATTTTAAAACATGAATGTATTTGAAATGAAAAAAATATGCTTTCACTGCTCCTTAACAACCGAAAGGAGAGTCAAGTCTGATTTAACTCTTAGATGAACCTTCCCCCCAAAAGATATACCCTATTACTCTTGAAAATATCTGACTGGTGTATAGTATAACGTATGTTCCTTCCTTCTTTTTAGAAACCAAAAGGGTTCAAATCCAAGATATTTTAAAGAGCATTTTTCTCTCTATATAATAAAATACAACTTTTCTAACTGTTCACTGTTGGGGAGAAGTGAACAGAGGTCAACCATTCTGGAAGGAAAAATAATTTCTTACAGAAAAATATATTACCATTATCATCAACACAAAATTCAACTTCTGCAGAAGAATCTCATTCAGAGGAAGTTGAATTAGGAGGAAATTTAGTTCCTCTTTTTCTCTACCAAAAAGTACATTTCATGAAGGGTTTTTCTTAATCACCATTATTTTATTAGAACAACCTGTAGAGGGCGTCCTTGCACCAAGAGCCATAGGAGTTTGAGCAATACTAAGGGAAAAAAATTTTCTATTAAAACCACACTTTCTGGAGTCAAACAAAAATGTCTATTATGTTGTGAAATTATTGTCTTTAACTGGGAGACAACTGGAATTCCAACGCTAAAATGCTTTAAGGGTTTCCCAATGTACACAAATACATTATATAAATGAATATTCCCTGAGATAAAAAACGGGAAATCTTTGAAAAGTGGTAACCATTTTTATTTTACAGGAAGAATGGTTGTGTAGCTTTAAATGCAAACACACTTATATGGTTTACTTATCAGTATGAGGCATAGTGGCTAAGAGAATGGGCTTTGAAATCAGTGGCTGAGATTTGAACCCCGACTCTGTCAACTCACTGGACCTTTTCGAGCCCTATTTCCCCATCGGTAAAATGGAAATAATTATAGTACTTAAAGAGTTACGAGGATTAGGTAAGCATTTCAGATAAAAAAAAACTTTTAAAATTAAGATACTTCAAGTTCAAATAGTAATAGTTAGACTTGCCTAATTCTCTTCAAAGATCAATAGTTGTACAACTGAAAATATTTCATAATTGGAACTGCATATTTTGCTCTTTTTAGTAACTTCTTATAATCTAACATTTATTTAACTTAATGTATGCACATGTTCTGTTTCTCCTCTGTTGTTTCTGTTTGGTTTTTCCCTCTTGGGATGCTTACTACCCTACAAAGCACTGAGTGAAATACCACGCCCAGCCCCAGACACATTACCCTTGGAGCATTTGTCACAGCATCTGGGTGCTAAAGAACAAAGAGAAGTAAACAACCCTTTTCTGAGTCTGAAATCTAAGTTTTGGTTTTTTGTTTGTTTGTTTGTTTTTAAAACTTTTGCTTCCATTTTATTTTGGCATCCAAAGAATTAGGTAGGGGGGCAAGTTAAGTCCTTTCTGCTGGGGTCGCGTAGGTGTGTTAGGCTGTTGCTCACTGCCAGCCAACTACTCTTGCCACAGGCAAGGCCACAGCCTTGGTCCTGTCCTCAAGCGCCTGTGATTTCTGTACCAGCGCTTGCCTCCAAGTTCCCTGAAACACCAGCAAATATAAAGATATTCGCAACTTTTGGGAGCCCTACCCCCACGCGGTCAGGTATGCCTGTCATCCAGAGCCCAGGAAACTCTTTCTGGTGCTGCCGGTTAGCAGGGGGACAAGTCTTCCCCACTGCGAAAACGCCCTCCATGGTATCTGACAAGTGCGGAATGAAAGCCTTGCGCCCCAATAACAGCCGAGTGCCTACAAGCAGGGGACCGCTGGACAGTGGAGTCTCGGGTTTTAAATGTATGAGAACGCGTAAAATGTCAGCATAGCGCGAGTCAGCATAGAGTTTGCAGAGAGAGGAATGATAGTGGCGGAACGCAAGAAGTGGAAGAATATCCGCCTTCATTTAGCACTGGGGTAGAAATGGGAGTCGTCGTCGTCGTCGTCGTCGTCATCGGCGCTCAGTCAAGCCCTGCGACGTCAGTTCATCCCATTTTCCTTCCCCCATGCCTTCCCTAGCTGGAGGCACAGGCGAGTGCCGTCCCGGGGGTTCCTCTGAGCACCCTTCTCCGCAACCGCCTCCACCATTCGCCCCCTTTGCGCGCTCTCCCACTTTGCGCACCGCAGCGGGAACGCAGCCTTGTGGCAGAGTAGGGGGGAGTTCCCGCGCCGCCCCGCCCCCGCGCGCCCCGCAGCGCCCACCAGTGGCTGCCGGCTGGGTCTCGTCTCTCCTCGCTCGCACCCCACTCTTCCCGCTCTTCCTCTCGCTGTATTTAACCCTCTGACTGTTGGCCTCGCCGTGAGTGCTAGCTTCTGCTGCGTTGCCAGTCTTGCGTCTCTGCCGTCCCCTCTCTCTCCCGTGCCCCCTCCTCTTGCCCCGCTGGCGCCCGTTCTTTCCCTCCCTCCTCCTTCGGCTCTCCCAGGCTCACTGGCACCCGAGCGGGAGACTACACGTCCTGCCCTCTACGCGGGAACAGCTCCGGCTGAGGGACAACTTAACGTCTGCAGTTTGGGTAGGTGCAGCAGAAGGAGTTTCGGCAGCTAAAGCCATCACCGGGGAAGTCCGGAGTAGCATGGCCCCAAGAAGCATCTTCCTTGCTGCCACGCTCCGGCTCTGGAGCATCCTCCCGTGTCTGCTGGTACTGCGGGCAGAGGTCGGGCAGCCGCGCGAGGAAAGCCTGTACCTATGGATCGATGCTCACCAGGCACGAGTGCTCATAGGTAAGGCTCCAGCGCCCGGCACCTTCCCCTGACCGTCTTAACTCGCTCTCCAGCTCTTCCATTAAAGGATAGATGCATGCATTTTGTATGTTTTTAAAACAATTTCTAAGGAAGATTGCCCCCCCTTCTAATTAGCTGTTTTCTATCTGAAAGCATATAAACGTCTCCTTAAGAAACCTGAGCCTATCTAGTGTTCTGGTCGTTCTGTCGCTAGTTTCTACAAGCTTACATTTTGAGGTGGACCCAGCATTTGTTAGCACCAGTTAACTCTACGTCCACTCCTTTTCCCCTAAAAGTATGTGTCCGTTGGCATCAGCTTATTACAATCAGAGAAAATTAATTGATACCAAGGCAGGTGCTTTGTGGAAAGAAATAACCCATATTAATTCTCGGGTGTTCTTTTTTGCACGCAGTTGCTGATTTGGATTCTTTTAAACTCACCTGGTTTGATAGATTTTTTTATTATTATTATTTCTTTTAAACCCAGGATTTGAAGAAGATATCTTGATTGTTTCAGAGGGGAAAATGGCCCCTTTCACACATGATTTCAGAAAAGCACAACAGAGAATGCCAGCTATTCCTGTCAATATCCATTCCATGAATTTTACCTGGCAAGCTGCAGGGCAGGTAAGTTCTAATAACCAGAAAGGGTGGAGAAAATAACCCTTTCATATTTCCACTGCCTACTGCCAGGTAGAAATAATACTGTATAGTATGTAGTCTGGTACATTTTTACAATTTTTAAGAGTGATTTCTCATCTGATCTCCAAAGCAAATAAAGAATTAACTCTCATGTATTTAAACATGTCACATAAATTAGAGATTCCCAAAAGAAAAGGGTAAGAAATGCGCCTAAGCTCACTATTTTGATAAAACTCAGTGTTTCAGGCTGCTGGAAATATAAAGACCTCAAATACCAACATCATGTCTTTCTGTGGTCATTGCTATTAAAGTTTCACATAAGATTAAAAAAACTTTTTTTCCATAGCATATACGAATCACTTGTGACCTTTATACTTTACAATCAATTTTAAAGTCTATAAGTATTTTTGACATTATATATTTGAAAAAATTGGTATGTCGAATGTTATTCACTGGAATGATGTGGATGCTGTATATCTCTGGTAGAAGTCCACAGAGTCAAAAAGTATTACATAAGAACATTTGTAAAATGTTGCAGGCTAATGATTTTTTTAAGTTACCATTTAAATACTTTTATATGGAAAAAAACCCTGCAATGTATTTTTTATAAAGAAGCATTCCTTTAATTTCCTAGCACATTAGCATCTTTTATATGTTACTTTTTGTACAGTTTCAGTGTTATAAAAATGACCTCTAATCAAATGACTTCTAGTGACAAATGGTAAGTAAATTATTTTGCTCATTAGTTGGTAAAGTATATCTGCTATGAAAATCATTGTAATATTAATTAAAATCACATTTTCAGGTATTTTTTATTCCAAAATTACTTAAATGGATATTTTCATGAAGAGTGTGATTCAGAAAAAAACACTTTGTAACAAGTAACTATTTTGAATTGAGAATCTCTTTGGTTCCCTTTAATTAACTGTTATAGCATGGGCATGACCATATTAGCTGTCTTTTCCCCTCAGATCTGTTCTCTCATCTTTCTTTTCTAAGGTAGATGAAATCTAGACCCTTTGACTTTCACTATTGAAAAAAAAGATGGTTTGGATCCACCAAAGTTCATAAAAAGAAGGTCATCTATTCTAATACTCCCATTTTGCAGATAAGTTCACTGAGGCTCTTACCACTTTATAGGGAGGTTACTCCTTTTCTTTCTACAATTCTCTCTTTATAGATACTTTTTGGACAATTAATTTTAGCATATTATGAAATCAGTAATAAATCATTGAATGGCCTTTTATTATTGCCTCTTCATTTCATTTGAACCTGTTTACTTGTGTTTGACCACTGTCAGATGGGATCAATATTAATTCTGTGTTTTAATAAAAGAACATATTCTTTACCTATATTTTTATGGGTTCATAAGAACCATTAGAAGGTAGCTTGGCTTGCACCCTGCCCTAGCTGAAAGGGTTTGATAACTGTAGGAGAAACAGAAATTGTCTTATTAATTTATTATTTATTTATTTATTTTCCATGTGAGTTTGTCTTCTGAAGAATGGAATTTGAAGCAAAGGTTTAAATTCCACAGTTTCTACCCTGTTGCTTTATAGCATAGTGTGTGTTTGCAAACACTGGCATATTGTTGAGTACAAAATGGGATTGCATAACAAACAATCTCAGGATTATTTCTTGTATGTGATTAGAGAAGATGGTGAAACTGGCATGGAAATTAAGCTTTTAGCATCTTTTTTCTCTCCTATTTGGGTGTTGATTACCCATGTGGATTATCTCATTATGCAGGATGATATTAGCACCTCAATTAAATTATCTTGCTCTCTGTGCTCAGTCTGCTTTGGATAGATTACCACAGGTAACTGTGAAATTGAGTGTCTGTTTTTCTTAAGGGGTAGGATCTTCACAATGCCAAACAGCAAGATGTTTTAAAGTATTATTTAAATTTGACTCATTTTACTCAATAAAGTTATGTGATTCTAGCACCATAATTTTTGAAATGCATGGAAAGTTTGAAGATAGCAAAAATAATGACTTTAATACCAATTAAGTATTTTGAAAGGCATCTCTGGCTAATGCCAAACCACATCAAAACATCGACATGAAAATGAAAAGTTCATTCCATGATCAGTTTTTCATCAAAATAATGTCAAACATTTAGGGATTTCAACACAAGCAAAATACATAGCTGAATAATGAAACTTTAAACTTAATATTTAAGTGTTTTGGCAACACGTGGAGAAAGCTAAAATAACTTTAGGATTGAAGACCTCACAGAGGCTGTAGGTGTTATCTAATTCCAGTAAATTATAAGTCCAGTAAACTGAGGTGTTCTTGTAGTGATTTAAAATAATTTTCATGTTTTATTTCAAACAAATGCAAATAAAAATTACAATGAGATTCATTTTTCCACGTCAGGTTGGTCAAGGTTTTTAAAAGTGTTTTTAGTATGTGGAGAATTGTGCATACTCATATGTAGCTGATGCCCATGTTAGCCTTTTTTTGCAGGACAAGTCAAGTCTGATGGCAAAGGGCTAGAAAGAAATCCTTTGGGAAATTTTACTGTCAGAGATTTGTCCTAAGGAAATAATGAATATGAATAAAAATTTAGGTGCAAGACTATTCCTTATTGTGCTATTTATAAAAGAAAAAAAATGGATAGAACGTAGAGGTCCATTGACAGTGGCAGAAGAATACAATGAAGCATTAATATTCTAGACATCTACTCAATGCCATGGAAAGATGTTCATGACAGATTAAGTCAGTAGTCTATAATAGTATATTCTGTTGGATTCCATTGTAAAATATGTAGGCAGACACAGGAAAAAAATTTATAAATGTCTGATCCTCCAAAGTGTTAACATTAATTACACCTGCATATATTATATTCTGCTTTTCCACAATGAATATGTATTGATTTATAATTTAAAAAATCATTTTACATTAAATGTGTGTAAAAAGTTGTGCTTTTGAGTTTAAAATTGTATGATGTTCTGTATTATAGTTTACTTATATTTATTATCTAGTATTATTTTTATACTACACATCACTCAACGAAATGATAAAACATGGTTTTCATGGCTGATCATAACTATGGAACCCAAAGAATTCACTAATGCTTGTTGGATTGTCAGCAGTAGCTTCTGAGATTCCTACAAATCTGTTTTAGAAGGCTTTCCTGCCTGAAATCAAATTGTCTGACCTCTTTATTTCTTGAAATCTTCATTTTCCATGGAAAACCCTGTCTCGACTCTATCTCCCATTTAAAATACTCATTTTCTGAAATGCCCTTTCTCAAGGCTTTTAGATGAGAGAAGAATTTCTGCTAAAGAGGCTTAGGCTTAAAGGACTTTTAGTAATTAAGGGAAAATACTCTTGTTACTGTATATAACTTTTAATAGTTGATAGTTTTCAATGAGGCATTCCTTATACTAAATTTTTGCTAAATTGAGACAGGTAGGGGTCATGAGCAACCATTTGAGTTTTCTAAACTACACACTAATTAAACATTTTATTTGGAAAATAAACTTTTCTAAACCTACTGGCTTTCGAATAAAAGTTTAATGAGAAATTTTGTTAGACAAATCTGAATTCTAATATTAGGATAACACTGCTGATTTCCATATGAACCAATTTGGTATTAGGCCAAAGTTTTGTTATTTATATAGACCATCCAGTAAATGTGTTTTTAATAAAATCTTATAAAATTTATAAAGATCATAGAGACTTGATCATAATAACTATAATATATTCTATCACCCGAATTATAATGCTAAGGTACTATGAATCTAGGGCTTAGTTAATGGGGCATCTCTTTTTATGTTGGCTCTCTTTTTAGCAGTGATAGTGGATTTACGTTGAGCCATCTGTACTAGTTTTCCCATCTCCTCGTGACCAAATGCCTGGCTTTCTGAGATGGTTGGCAAGGGTTGGGGTGAAATTGGTGTCTATGGAATAGAAATTCTCTGGGTGAAGATAACTGGCCAATATTAACTTCAAACTGACCACCTGGATTACTGTGCAAGCTCTGGCCACTTGTATCAACAGGTCCAGATTTAGAATAAGCTTTTTATCATGTATATTGGTCGCAGTTCTTATAACCACTAGAAGTCAGTGATATAGTTGAATTTTTCTCAATTTCAAGATATTTAAAAACAAAAATTAAGAGTGTTTCTGTGGATACAGGAAAGAAAGAAGAGAATTTTGTTTGCTGCTCTGAGGAGGTGGGTGGTCATGTGTATATTATAGAAGAATTGATTTTATTGGGTTAAACTGCAGAAATATGCTCCTTTGTTTTATGTGTAACCATTAAAATAAGAAATATTAGATATGCTGAAGGCAAGTGTAGCAAGTGAAATATTTTCCAACTTGTGTGATTAATTATAAATGTGTTCATAATCCTTACTAGCTCTTCATCATTTAAATACAAAACTTCTTGAATAATTGGAAACTGCCAAAAATAATAGCAATGAGAATACAAAATCAAATATAAGCAAAGCTTGAGAATTTTGCCTGGATAGTAGTGTCTTTGTGAACAATTCATGTCAGTTGTACCCGAAATCAGCTTTAAAATGAGGAAAATACTATTGGGAGAAAATAAAGTAAGTCAGAATCAGGTTGTTTTTCTGACAACTAACTGACATTTTTGCTAACAGAAAAAAAATAGAATCACTCTACTGACATGTTTCTGTAATATTAATTGGATAATCTAATTCTGTCATTAAAATGTCGCTAAAGCTCCAGATAGCTTGTTTTTGCAGTGTAGTGTTTTATATGATGTAACACTAGTCCCATTAGATTGGTTGCAGTTTGCAGTCTCAAATTTCCCATTGGACTGGTTGAGTTAAGGAAACCTGTATTAAATTTTTACCCCCTTCCTTTCTCCCCTTGACAACAATCAAAGAAAAACAATAATGAATTTTAATTCAAGTACCTCCTCTCCCTCTTCAAAGGAATTGCCAAATACCCTTAAACACCTCCTTCTAACTCTGAAGTTATGGTAACACTTATTATTATTATTATTATTTAAATCCCTTAATGTATACTGTCCACATTTTTTCCTAATGGAGTTATGATTGTTTTGGTAGTTACAGCCCAAGTGGCTGCATACCTTCACACTCCTGGGGTTTGCCCGTCATACCTTTGAGGTGGTTTTATGTCACTGAAATGGAGGAAATGCCTTGTTTTTTGACCTTTGTTCCATAGTTTCAAAGTGGGAATGTGAATATGTTTACATACTGTGGGCATGACTTTTTAAAGAAGGTACTCATATCAAAAGCACAGCTTTAAACCTTTAATGTTTAGATTCTGCTATGCTGTGTTGTTTTGCAATGCGGTGTTGTGGACATGCCACTAGGGATCAAAGAGTAATTCTGCAGAGAAACCATTTCATTTAGCAAAGCAGGCATGTGCCAGCCATCTGTTGTATCTGCTGATAGAAAACAGCAGTAAGTTTCTCAAACTTTTGCCAGAAAAAAAAAAAAAAGGCTTTATTGCTTAGAGGAGATGAGTTACAAGGTAACTTGTAAGCCACATCTGGTTCTATAGCAATTTACATGGCATAAATGTAAACTCCACTACGTCTTCCTTACACAGTGGTGTAAAGGCGCATAAACAAACTCTTCACTGCTATCTTCCTTGTTTATTCCTGACTGTAAAATGCTTGCACAAATGAAAATCTTTTAAATTGCTGGTGGTGAAGTGGAAAGGTATGGTATTCAATAAAGCATTTTGTTTTGGATTAAATTTATTTAATTTAAATGTCCCTGATGAATAGGATGGGTCCTATGAGGAAAAAACTTTGAGGATTAAGAGTGTAGTGAAAGTGTCCTTCATCCTGTAGCTGAAGTTCTGGGGAAGCGGGCACTGTAAGATTAGGCCTTCTTTTGCTGCAGTAATTTAACCAACTTGCCCCACTTGCCAACATGGAAGTAACTAGGTTACATTCCCATGAACCCTTAGTAGATGGGGAGTTGTTCTCCCATGTAGCATTTCTCTCTGCCTCAAGCACTCAGTCAACAAATGCAGACATGTGAGCTAGTCACATCGAACATACAAAGAGGATTAAACATGGTCTCTGCCCTCAGGGAGCTCATAGTCTAGGAAACAAATATTGATCACACTCACCCAAATGAGGTTAGAAAGTATAGGGTTGGCTGAGAGTAGAAAGCAGGCTACTCTTTTTCCCTGCTTTGAGGAGGAAGGGAGCCAGGAGCTCATCATTGAGCTCACTTAAGCAGGTGTTGTCTGAGTTAATTCTGAAGGATGCACAAGCATTCATCAGATGGACAAGGGAGGGAAATGCCTTCCAGGTGGAGAGCTTAGCTGCTGTAGTGCATGGAGGTCTTAAAGGGGAAGATATATCCTAGGTAACCATGGGGGGATTTGTATCTCATCTAAAAGGTAATGGAAATTCAATGGAGAAAACATTAAGGTCAAATAATGAAGAAGGATTCTGAGGGAGGAGAAAAAGAAGGTTTCTCTCTTCTTTGCTGTGAGGAGAATGGACTCAATATTTTGCAAGTTTGTCCCAAGGCTTTTCCACAACCATTATTTAGCTCTTCTTTCTTACTAAATTTTTGGAAAAGTTTGTGATGATTAGCAAAAAGTTTAATTTTTTCTTTTTAGGTGATTAGGACATAGAACTATTAAAAAAATGGCTTTTTTTTTTAGTGCATTGTACATTAAAAATATATTTAATTTTCTAATAGAACTTAAAACTTTGAATTTAATGTAAAGCAAAACTTAAATGAGGAAAATAATATGTTGATTTTTAAAAAGAATTGACTTAGCATCTATTCTTAACTCCTATACTACCCTTTAAACGATCATGAGAAGTACAATAAAAGTATAGAAATTATGCTTGGCTGGTGATCCTTTCGTTTAAATAATGAGAGGTTGAATGCTGGAAATGGATTTATTTAAAATAAACTTGCTTCTTTAGTATTCTGTTTTTCTTTTGAAACGTATTATTAGTTAAAACTTGAAAGTCACAGGACAACTTCTGTTCTTCCCTGTTTTTCTCAGATAGACATATGGATGTCTATCCTTCTGAGCTATACGTTTTGTCTTCTTTTTGAATTTTATAGACCAATTTAATTAAAGACTCTTGGAAATTTTCAGGCATCTTTTGAAACCCATTCACCTGAACAAAATATCACTAGGCTGCTGTGTGATGTGGGTCTAGGACAAAAAGACAGATTAGGGAGTAAATTCTTAGCTGGCAACATCAGAAAAGAGATGTACCCAGTCCTTGCTTAGCTGCTCCTGGCCAGAACTCAGATCATGCCCTGGGGGCAAAACATGATTAAGAACCAATTCTCTGCCCTTGAGAAAATAAGAAGCTAACTGAAGAGTCAGATGTATATAAACAAGCCATCTTAATAATTCCTGTTAAGTGATATTGTAGAAGAACTGAGGCATTTTCAGGTTATAATGAGCACACAAAAGGGAAGTAACTCCAAGTTGAGTCTGACTAGAGATAGCCAAGCAAAAACCTGAAGGAGGGGATGATCTTTAGGGAACAGAAGTAGCTTGAGGCAAGGCATAGAACCCAGAAATACATTATTTGGGAGAACTAGTACTTTGGTGTGGCTGGAGTGTATGTAGTAGGTAAGAAGTAGAGAAGTAGGCAGGGGTTAGGTCCTAAAGGACCTTGTCCAGCATTAAGGCATTTGGGACTTATTCTATAAGCAATGTTGAGTCAATCCATGGAAAAGTATGAAGCAGAGAACAATGGGATCAGACTTACATATTTAGATCATCTTATTTGCAGGACGGAAGATAGCTTTGAGGGGAGTTGGCTATAAAGAGAAAAGTCAGGGGAAACATTTAGGAGATAACAATCTGAAAGTCTTGGTGCTAGGGGGAAGGAGCACTGCATTACTTCCACTCTCTGCTTCACTAACTTGGCTGTAGCCTTGTTAGCCTTTCTGCCTTGTATCCACAAGCTCCTCCTTCCTGCCTTAGGGCCTTTGCTCATGAAGTTCCTCCACCTAGATGCACTCCTGTCAGATTTCTATGTGGCATACTTTCTCGTTTCCTCCATGTCTCATCAGATGTCACCTCTTCTAAGAGACTTTCCCTGACTCCCCTCTCTAAAACAATAACCGCCCCCTCTTCATCACTCTGAGTCTCCTTCTCTGATGTATATTTTTTATAGGACTTAATATAATGATAATATTTGATTTTAATGAGAGCAAGGACTTTATCCTGTTAACCATGTAGCTCCAGGAGCAGCTCTCGACACACAATAAGCAATCAATAACTATTTGTTAAAGGAATGAGTACATGAAGTAGGTCCCATTATTATTCACATTTGATAGGTAAAGCAACTGAGGCACAGAGGAGCAAAGAAAAATGGGTGGTAAGAGGCAGGGCTGGGATCCAAACCTAGGCAGTTGAGATTCAAAGCCCTTGCTCTTATAAGTGCTAAATAGAGGTATGAACACAGAGGGAGCTCTGGGAACACAGAGGAGGAAGCAGCTAATTTTGGCTGAGGAAGTAGGGAGAAGGCTTCACCAGAGAAGATGAAACAATTGAACAGGAACTTGAAGGACATGCATGAAGCTGTTTAATCGGCTGAGTAAGGCACAGGAAAAAGGGCTATCACAATTGGAGGCAAAGAAGGTGTGAAAGTGCATTCTGGGAAAGGCTAATGGTGCCCAAGACTAGGGCTTGATGTGTGGAAGGAAGGAAGTTTAGAAAGATTATGATGACTTCTGTGTATGCCTAGTTGGCTTGTCTTATAGAAAAGGGGGAGCTGTTGAAAGTTTAAAAATAGATGATAATGTTATATCTATACGAAGGATGATTTTGGTGGCAGATGGAGGATAGATGATGGGGTACCTGGCTGAGGAGTTGAAGCCAATTAAGAAGTAATTTAAGATTCCTCAAGAGATGACAAGGAAATGAACTAAGGAAGGCAGTGGGAGAGAGAGGAAGGAGCAAACTCCAGTGGTATGTCTCTGTAATTGACACAACTTATTGAATGTGGGCATTATGGAAATGAGGGAGTAGAGGACATTCTGAGATGATTGAGCAGATAGTTGTGTCTTAACTGAGACATTATTTATAGTAGCAAGAGCAAAACTGTTTGAGGTACAAAGAAAGTGGGGTCCATTTGGAAACTGCTGAACATTAATTTTCTGCTGAACATTCAGGTGACACGGTCTGGTGTGCATGTGAAAACTTGAGTCCAGAACTAAGACATGAGGTGTAGAATAGAAATACTGATTTTGGAGACTTTGGATCTTTCTTTTCTTCTTCGTAATACTTATTGAAGGCCTATCTAATGCCAAAGCTCATGCTGAATGCTAAAAAAAAATGTAAATCGTATATGAAGCTTGCCCTCAAGGAGTTTATAGTCTAGTGTGGAAACAGATATGAACCAAAATAATAATACAATATTAAATGTGTTATAATTGTAATAGGAACAAGGTGCTATGAAAGTACTGCAGAGGGAGTATTAACTCTGTGGGAGAGGAGTACATTACCTGAAGAGAGTTCCTGGTGTTCTTCAGGGTATAGCCTGAAAATGTAAACCTAAGACATGCACATTTGGAACAGTTTCTCTGCTTCACTTTATGCCTTTATGTGCTTGAGATAATTTGGCCTAATGTATTCTGCCTTCCACTTGGATTTTTTTGGAAATGAATACAACAAAGGATACTATACCACTAGGTGACAGAGTGAGTCAGCTCTCCCAAATTAAATGTCTAGAACTACTCTTGAGGGAATAGTCTATGGGAACTAAAGATGGGCTTGAATAAACCTCTATCATATGGCTTATTAGGATGCCTGGTTTCTAAGGGCAATTTCAGTGTTAGTCATGTATGTACCACTGGGAGGATTCACATTTGAAGTCAAGTTCAAGTAAGACATTTTCTACTTAAGGCAATAATTAAATGAATCTTCAGTAGACCTATAAAATTGCTCAGGTATTTGGCTTTTCAGTACTTAGTGAAGCGATTTAATTTCTATCATTTGTAGGTTCAGTCAATATTCTTATTTCCAGCTGAAACTTGATTAGTATTTGAGATTGTATTTATATTTCTGTCACTTATAACAGTAGCCAGTAGATGGCAATGTAAAAGTTAAGTTTTTGTGGACTTTTCCACTTCAACATTTTTTAAGGCTGTGGAGGTGCTAAGAGACCAATTTGTGGGGTACTGTGATCTTTATGTAACTTACTTCAATAGACCATTAATATATTTAGTAATTTAGAAAATAAACTATCTCAAATTCAATGCCACTGAAAGAAAGCCTTAATAACTAAAAATGTGAATGATTTCATCATATACCAGTCACCTGTTTCTTCCTATTAAACAGTTGCTTGATTTCAGGCAGGAGTCAAGGTTTGAGTTATTTCTCCATGTTAATCCAATTTTTTCTTTGCCTTCCTCTAGGTGTATCTTTAGATGTCACATAATAGTAGAGTTGGAAGAGATCCCAGAATTCATACACCCCATCAAGCCCAACCTTTCTTTGAAGCATCAATGAATTATGGTCTCTCAGCCTCTAGTCGAACATGCTCAGTGGCAGAGAACTTATAAGGCAAATCTTATTTAATAATTTTGATTGTATTTTAATTATAGAAAGTTGTTCTTCATAATGGGTCAGAATCTACCTTCCCAGTATAACTTGACTATCCCAAGACTACCAGTCTCTGGACTCACATTTGGAGAGTCCTACCTTGCATTTATACCCTAAAGCTGGCTGATGTGTCCATTGATTGCTGATTTAGACCTCTAAGAACTCAGCTATTTCTGTGAGTTCTTAGAAATTGAATTTATCACTTGGTAACTAAAGCAGCATGACTTAAGACCCTGACCCCAACTGAAGACATCAACATTACATTCCTATAGCCCATGTCCCTATAGAAGTTAGGCCTGGTCCTTAGAGCCTTAGAATCTTTTAGTATAATACACATCTCTACCTTCTGGCCCCTTACTCCCCAGGCAACTGCATAAACAGACTGTATTAGCTGGTCCCCTGAATCCCATGCACACCAGTGGGTGCTGCAGACCACCAGAGACATAGCTGAACCACAAATTCCAAATGAGCCTCCACTGGAATGCCTAGTCACATCTATAATTCCCAGCCTTTGTCCTCTCCCTGACTCCTGCAGCTCATGGGAGTATGTTTTAACCTCTCTCTGACTGGCAACCAGACATTTGAGGACAGCTCATATCCCTTCTGCAGTCTTTTCTCCATGCCAACATCTCCAGTTTCTTAAGCTACTTTACATAAGCAGTTTTACATTTCTTTAACCTTGACTCCTAAATACTTATTAAAAGTATAAATTTGTCAAGTAAAATTTACTGGTACTTTATAGTCTTATTTAAAAAAAAAAAAGAGTTCATTGCTAAATTGGAGATTAACTTTCTTACTTCTAGAATAGTGCAATCAGTTTTTGGTCTACAAATCTTGAGTGGTAAAGAAGGAGAAGAAAAAGGAAGAGAAAAAGATAAAAAGAGGAAAATAGCTAACAATTACTAAGCATCTTCTACGTGCCAGTCATTGTGCTAATCATTTTTCAGCACTATCTAGTTTAATTCTCACAACAACACTATGAGATAAGCACTACTAATATTTCCATTTTACAAAAATGGCAACTGGATCATGGAAGGTTAAGCAACTTGCCTAAGGTCACATGACTAGTGGGTAGTAGAGCCAAGATTTAAATTCAGGTGGTCTAACTCCAGAATCCATGATGCAATTGCAACTCGAACTCTTTGAAATTGAAATTTTTCCTGAATCTGCATCTATTAGACATTTTATTTCATGCACACTGTGTGCTGCGGAGCATGAGTTAGCTAAGGACCCTGACCAATGCAAGCTTGTACTGTTAGAGGAGGTTAAAATAGCATGGCTTTGGTTAATATTAGGTCTACTCACTTGAAATGGTGATTTCCAGGTCAAAATAGTTGAATGTCATGTGATTTAAACTGACATTTATCGGACATTTACTGTGTGCCAACAGTTCTTCTTAGTAACTTACATAGATTATCTTATTTAATACTTGGACCAGTCTATGTGCTAAAGGTACTATTTTTATCTCCATTAAGCATGTATGAAGACTGAGATGCAGAGAAATTAAGTAACTTGCCTAAGATCATATGTTAGTCACTGTAGAGGTTTGAGTCCTGGCAGTCGCCAAAGTAGGTGTGTGCACGTGTATGTGTGTGTGTATATATGTATTATTTCACCTCTGTATTATAAAAGAGTAGGCCAATCTGTCCATCCAAATCAATTTTTAAAGATGAGTTTCATTTAGAGAGTCCTGCCTTACAAGGTAAATATCAAATCATTTAAGTCAAGATATAGTTCAGAAGCCAGATAGGATTAATACAAAACCCACTTGATTCCAGAGTGGCTGAATGTTTTCAGTCTTCAAAGTTAATCATTAAACTTATCTGATTTCTTGTTTATCTGCAGACTTGAGATTGGATAGTCATTACATGTCCTTTGTTGTCTAGGATTTGAGAAAACATTTACTTATAACTGAGGGAGAGAGTATAAATTGGCATAGCTCTCTTGAATTGAGGTAAGAGGTTGTTCTATAATTGTGCTAATAGTGGTAACACCTTTCTTTATTGCACTTAATATTTTAAAACATACTTTAATTTATATTATTAGATTCATTCGATCTTTCCAATAACTGAAAAATCATCCATTAATGAAACCGTAGATATCTAAATATGAGGAATAACTGATAATTTGCAATGAATAGCCTTTAGCCAAAAGTAAAATAATTCAAACCTGATCTTTAATAGCTGTGCATTTTCCTACAATATACAAAAGATTTGTGTTTATGATTTCATAGAAATGCTTTTGCCTTTCAATAAAAATAAATAAGGGCCCATTCAATAAATACTATTTAAATTATAAGGAAATACAGTGGAAAATATAAGTGGATTACCATTCCATTCCATAGTAAGTATAGAAATAATTACCCTTCATCCGTTTTCATACGTGGTATTTCAAATATTTTTTGTCATCAATTCCATGAGAAACTTTACATACCCAAGACTCTTTTAGAATGGTATTGTAAAAATAGTTCTCCCAATATAGAACACTTCAAATTAAGAGAGGTGATTGAATTTATCCTTTTGAGTGGGACATGGGGCCAGGACTAGGGTGAGACAAGTGAGGCACTCAGGATACCTGTGTGAATTGAGGTGTGGGCCCTCTATAAATTTTCACTCTGGCTGCCTTGCTTGCCTCCCCATAGTCCAGGCCCTGAACATACTGGAGAACATGATGTGTGATGATTAATTTTATGTGTTAACTTGACTGGGCCACAAGTTGCCCAGACTTTTGGTCAAACATTATTCTAGATGTATCTGTGAAGGCATTTTGGATGAGATTAACATTTGAATTGGTAGACTGAGGCCATGTGGCCCTCCCTATTGTGTGAGGGCCTCATTCAATCAGTTTAAGGCCTGAACTGAACAAAAAAGCAGACCCTCCAGCCCCACTGCCTTCAAACTGAAACACTAGCTCTTCTTGAGTCTTGAGCCTGCCTGCTTTCAGGCTAGAATTTATACCACTGGCTCTCCTCAGCTTGCTGACTATAGATCCTGGGACTTGTCAGCCTCCATGATTATGTGAAGCAATTCCTTGAAATGAATAAATCTGCCTGTCTGTCTGTCTGTCTGCCTGTCTGTCCATCTGTCTGTCCATCCATCCATCCATCCATCCATCCATTCATCCATCCATCCATCCATCCTATTGGTTCATTTTCTCTGGAGAACTCTAATATACCATGTTTTCTGTCTTAGCTGCCTAACAGTGGGAGAAACAAATGGTAGCACTGGCCAAACCTTGATCAGCTTAAACTCTTAGGGGCTTTGGTTTCTTCAAGTGCTAAAAGAAAATAATTAATTTATTGTTTATAGTGGCAGCAAAATGCAGTTGCATAATGTGTACAAAGTACTTGACACATAATAGACACTGAAAAAGCAGGGTCTTTTCTTCCTTTTGTATTAATGAGCTGTTAGTGCTAAGTGGGAGCCATGAGGCCGAAGAAAGGGAGGCTGCCAGACCCCAGGCTGGGGAGTGTGCTGGCAGGATGCCCAAATTCCACTGTAAGTGATGGCGCCCCACTCTCTGAACTCAGTGTCACACTGAGCTGGCCTGAGGAGGCCTGGCTTCCAGCCCGGCTCCCATACCATCTATCTGAGACCTCAGACAAGTATTTCATTTTCTTTCTCATCTGTAAAATAAGGGAGTTCCTTACAGTTCTGAAAGGTCTGTGATTTATTATAAGTCAACTTTTGCGCATTGTTCTTGGTTTTGTGTTTGAATTCAAATCATAGAAAAAAAAACACTTGGATAATATGGTTAATTGTAACAAAAAATAAAACCAGCTTTGAGCAGAATTAACATTTCAAAATACTTTTGCCTCAATAATGCTAATAAAATTGACTAAAATCTATTTTAGGCAACTTTTATCTGATTTTCTTATTAGCTTGGTTTCAGTCCATTCATTTTGACTAATAACCTGACCTTAGGAGTTACACTCTGAGGCAGGTAGACAAGGCAGCTATATTACTAATATTTACCCTTTAAGACCTTTGCCAAATAGTAGCTCCTTTCTAGATACTTATAACAGTTATTACTGTCTTCGTTCTTTACAAAGAACTGAGGAATCAACTCTGAGATTTTGCCTCTCTGTTACAAATTGAAGTTTTCATATTTTGAGCTGTCTTTGTAGTAATTATAACTTGCGAAACCCATTACTCACTAAGGAACATAAACTGGACTTCATTAGAGTTTGCAATACTTAATTTCCTGGGTATAACTATTTCTTTTTATGAATCCTTACAGAGTTTTATTTTAAGTTCATTACTTTTTTCCATCATAAACTAGTATACCCTCTAAATTTTTTTGAAAAATACAGGAAAAAAGAAGAATGGGAGGGGGAAAATCATGTATAGGTTAACTCATGTAAGAAAATTTTAATATTTTAGTGTTTTTCCACCTAGTGTTTTTCCACTGAAGTAACAATTTGTGTCCTTTTTTGTTTGTTGTTTGCTTAAGGACAGTGGACAATTTCCCATGTTATTACATATTCTATACACATGATTTTTTAATGGCTGCACAATATTATGTGTCGTATTTAAACATTTTCCTATTTAGATTGTCTTTAGATAATTTTTGACATAAATAACACTGTGAATAGCAACTTGATGCATAAAACTTTTTCCATATTAGGGTTATTTTCTGAGGACAGAGTTTTAGAAGTAGAACTTCTGAGTCGAAGCATCTGATCATTGTACAGGCTCTTGGAACATACATTATTGCTGAATGGCTTGTCACAGCTACTCCATATTCCTAATAGAATTATGCAAAGATGTACTTCTTAGTAGTGTGTGTGTGTGTGTGTGTGTGTGTGTGTGTGTGTGTGTGTGTCTTATTTCTAAACCACCAAATGAAGCCTTCCAAGTGGTACTGATGGTTGTTGATTCATGCCTGCATTTTTGTTAAGTTCTGACAGATTCCTCTCAGTGGGAATTTCATACTGCAGGGGGCAGTGGGGGATCAGTAAGTGGCTCTTCTCCCTTTCTGTACAGAGATGTTGAGGTCCATCAAGGTAAAAAGCTCTGAGTAAGGATGATTATTAATTGTGAACATAGGACTCTTCAGGTAGATAATTATAAATTATACTTCTAGTCTTCAAATACAAAACTAGTGGGTGATTTCTAAAGGATATAATAGGTAATTCTTTTTTAACATAGCAAGGAAACACATTTTTAACTAATTTAAAGTGAATATAAATAAATATTTACATAAGTTTCTCTACACAAATTTCATACACAAATGTAGATATATTTATCCAGAAATATTTTGAAATCACAGTAATCAGAACATTTATTTTTGCACATGTATTCTTTAAATTTTTATATATTAAGTAATTTATTTTTTCAGCACTCAGTGGTGTAATTTCCTCCATTTTCAGAGGGACAAGGCAGAAAGGAATTAGCAAGTACATCAGCTTCAAAGCCAGAGAGATACTGTCATCAGCAGCTAGAACATAGCACTTTCTAAGAGGAAGAATGGTATATTTGCTACATTTATCAAAACAAGGGAACTCTGAGCAAATAAACATACTCTTACGCATGTTTTGTAATGGGGAAGAAAAATTAATTTGCTAATCAGAGCTCCCAGAGCTGTACATCCAAGTGGAAGAAGGGGAAAGAGAAGATACAGGGAAGTCTTTAAGAGAAAGTACTCAGGCAGCCTAAGAGCTGGATTCACTTGAACCAGCAGTCTTGGTATCTGAGTCAACACAATGCATTTTAGCCTTTGAAATATCTGTTAACTTCTGCTGAATTTGCTCTCTGTGGAATAAAATGTTTCAAGGGGTACAAAAAGAAAGCCTGGTGGGTAGACACAAATTATTGTTTATAAACTGCTGGCTTCTCTGCTGCAGAGCATCTTCTTCAGCCACTTCAAAGGCAGGAACCCTCATGTGCTCCTATGGTGAACACGTGAGGCAAACGGGAACGGGCAGGTCTAGTGAAGGGAAATTGTTCTCAACCATGCAGCTGGCTTGTTCTAAATAATCTCATCAATTGGTTATCAAAATGTATCTCTGCATTTTGAATGTATCAGAAATTGATAAAGGCAAAAGTGTGCCTGCAAGACACCTATGTGGCACCTTTCCAGGTTTGCATGTGTTTCTGTGAAGATTGATAACTTGTTAGGTCTTAGACCACTAAGAGTACAGAACTAGTACGCTAAGCCTTTAACAATGAGAACTAACTCTTTACTGAGCCCAGTTCTCTAATTATCTGTGATGAATAAACTTCTTACATGGACAATGGACTAGTGGCTACCAGAGGGTAGGGGGTAAGGAAGCAGGGAGGTAGACAGAGTAAATGGGGTCAAATATAGGGGGTAGGGGTAGGGTGAAGTGGGTAAAGGGCATCAAATACGTGGTAGCTGAAAGAAACTGGACTTTGGGTGGTAAACACACAATTAGAATATATAGATGTCAAATTATAATGTACACTGAAAATTATATAATTCTATTAACCATTGTTGCCCCCAATAAACTTAATAATAATAAAAAAGAATAAACTGTTCTTCACAATGTTTAGGACTCTGTGTTAACCTTGGAAGAATTTGTCAAGGGCTGCCTCCACTTAGAATCATAAACTCTTAGAAGAGAAGGAATGTTAACAATGCCTTCAACCACCTAATTTTTAAGATGAGAAAACCCAAAACCTGAGATGATGACTGACTTTCTGAGGATCATAGAGAGAGTTAGCAAGAGCGCTGGAAGAGAGTACATATCTTCTGACAGCCAGAGCACAGCTTTTCACTTTGTTTCAGTCTGAGACTTTGTCTATGAGAACGTACATCACCGCATCACAATTCAATGGTCCCATAAAATGTGGAAGGAAAGACTTGCCTACAGTTTTTCTCCTGGAATGGAGTATGAGGAAGTCTGTTGATGTTATTATGTATCCAGTCTAATCAACACACACATACACACACAAACAACACACACATACTCTGTTTCTCTTTGAATTTTGTTCAATTTTGAGGTTACAGGCACTGCTCGTTTCTGGCCATGATACATTTCACCTAGCACAGTGCTCAGGACATAGTAGATATTTAACAAAGGTAGTTACTCAATTCTCATGCTAAAATCAGTGTTGGGTTATTTCTCTTTACTTTCAACATTAGCATAATGGAAATGGCTGGTAGGGAGGCAGTGTGGTATTATAGAAAGATATTGAGCCAGTCCTGATGGATAGGCCTTGGAAATATAATGTAACCTCCTCACATCATCTCCTGTAATTTTTCCAGCTCTAAAGCATCTTGTTCTGCCATTTTACCTTAGACAGGCTTTGTGAAGACTGACATATTTACAAAGCTCTCTGAGACCCCAGCAGCATCAAAAGGAATTACAGATACAAATATTTAAACGAGTTGGGAAGCGTTTAATAATCAGAATATATTCTATTCCTCATACTCCATTCCAGGAGATAGGTGATTGATAGATAGATAGATAGATAGATAGATAGATAGATGATTGATAGATCGATATTTGAAAATAACATTGTTTTTGCATGGCTTTGAAAAATTAGATTAACCCTGTGCTTACTTGTTTCTAAAAGCCTGGGTTCATAGATTTTTTTTTTTCTTTTATCCACTGCCTATGGAGGAAGAAAGATATTGTTGGCACAACATGTGCTGACTCTTATGTCTTGTTGTCCTTAATTCACTTTTGAACATTGGTTCTTTCTTGGAAATGGGTTCTTTCTCCTAGAATCCACTGATTCTAAAATTACAACCCCTCTCCCTTTCTATCTTCAATTTAATGAACATGATTCTGCCCCCCCCTTCCACTCCCAGGGTTCTAGAACTCCTATTGCTTTAATTTCCTCTAATAATTTCACCCAAAGTGATATGGCACAGCCAAAGAAAATTGAGGCAAAATATTAAAGACAAAAATACATGAGAGAAAATGCCAAATTGATTCTAAAAAAGAATGATGGAAAGAGTTTTGTGGAAATATTTTCTCTCTGGGAGGGAGATAATTCAGAAAGAGCTGTTAAGGAAGGATTTGACTTTTTTAGAACAAAGTGATTTCGGAGTGAATGAGAAGAGTGATACAGAGTGGCATGAACAAATGATAAAGCTTGGAAATGAGAAGAATAGGACAAATAAAGTAGATAATGTACTGGTCCAGAGCAGGAGGAATGGGGAGGGAATGTTGACAGGGAGGCTACTTGTGAATTTTTAAAAATTAAAATATAGTTAACATATAGCATATAGTTTCAAGTGTACAACACAGTGACTTGACTCCTGTATATCTTATGAAGTAATCACCACAATAAATCTAGTAACCATCTGTCACCATACAAAGTTATTATGGTATTATTGACTGTGTTACCTATGCTGTGCATTACATTCCATGACTTATTTATTTTATAATTAAAAGTTAATACCTTTCAATCCCTCTCACCACTTTTGCCCTTTTCCCCACTGCCTTCCCCTCTGGCAACCATGAGTTTGTTCAAAAACAAAATGAATGAAAACAAAACAAAATAGAAACAAGGATCTTGTAAGGTCAACTGTAGATTAGCAGGACAGGAAAGGATCTCTGCATCTAACAAGATTCATACAGGGCAGATCTCTAGCTACCTTCTGTAAGAACTCAACCATCACTTCGGCTATCCAGTGTTTCATCATGTTGATGGCCCACACCTTCTCTCCATCCGGAATCTTCCTTGTTACATGAAATCTTATTTCTTTTTGTTATACCTTTTAAGACTTGAAAAGAACAGCCAAAACTTCATTTACATCAAAGTAATACTGGTTTTCCGGAATGATATGTAAAAAAAGAGAAAAAAAAAACCATCAAGAACTATAGCTAACAATGAACTTGGAAAAGTGATCAATATGAATGCTTAATTTTCAAAAACGCTTCTTCATAAGGCTTTTTAAATGGTTTTAATAAACTTTGATATGCTTTTCTGAATCCTTCTGATTTATTCATATCATTTAAAATAGACATTAGTATTATATCTAATGCATGGCATTAAGGAAGACTTTTACACACAAGTTTCATAATCAAGCTGACTTTTTCCATATAGTATAAAATTGCTAACTCATATTCAGCTTATCATAAACTATAATATTATAAAATGACTTTCCAGATCTGACTTGCCTAGTCTCAGTTGCCCCATTACGCTTCCTATTATGTAAACTATCATGTGGTTGGCTTTTTGTCCTTGCAAATTTTATTCTACTTTTAGTGTCTTCCTATTTTATTGGTTAAGAACATTTGTATACTTCTGTCTTTCAGAGTATTAAAACCTACTTAATTTAAGGAAGTCTACGGCTTTTGTGAGCACCTTCACATTTTGTTTGTACAAGTCACTAATAAGGATATCTAATAGATTGGTTCCTAAAACCAATCTGAATGAAACACCACCCAGTATGTATACCAGGCTGATGTAGATTTATGCTTTGGATGTGACTCTTAAATCAATTGTTTAGCCATCGAATAAGGTATGGGCAAAGGCTGAAATTCTCCATTATTCAAAGGAATCAATAGTGATTTTGAAATAGAGGTAGACTCTATCTATTGTTCTCCCCCCCCCTTTTTTTTAAGACAGAACATTATTTTAGTCAGGCACTATTTGCTTCTTAGGACTCAATGTTGATATCTAGGTTATTCTTCTAGTATTAAAAGAGCCATGAAAATAGGTGCTGATGCTAACTGGTCTATAATTTCCAGAGCCATCTTTTTTTTTTTTTTTTTTGGCAAAAAAAAAGGAGGGGATGAATACAGGAGACTCACTTCTCAATACCTTTTAGTTTCCACACATTCACACAAATCATGATTCAGATTATATCAGCCCTGCTGATTTGCATACATCCAGTTCTCCCATTGGTCTATTTCTTTTCCTCTTTATGTAGCCTGTTATCCTCTGTCACAACTGGGGACCAAAACCAGTTCTCTGACATGTTCTTAAAGAACAGTCACACTGTAGATGTTAGAAGCCTGATCCTTCTTCTCTTTGGTATTATTAGTCTTTAATCATCTTTTCTTTTGTGTGTGTGCAAGACATTTGGTATTACTTTTATAACATGAAATTGAACAATTGAAAATAGATTGGTAAATTGTTGTGGTCTCTGACTTTAGGAATTAAAATCAAATGGAAGGGATATGGGCCAAGTATCACCTTTTTGATGTAGGTGAGTACAATGAATGCATTGTGAGCTTATAATTAAAATTTTAATTTGAAAGCTGGTAACACATTTACATGTGGAGAAGTTCTATATAGTGGCAGTAGAGTCACAATGATTACTTTAGCAGTGATATTTTAAACTAAAGAATCTAAAGGTATGAAATTTATGTGTAAAAATCTTCCTTAATGCCATATGTTAGATAAATTTGCTGGAAATCAGCTTTGGCAATGTTCAAACATGTTCCAAAAGGAAAAAAAAATCATGGTAACAGGTAACAAGACTGAATGAGGTGACACTGCGCTGGAGGTAGTACTAGTTGTGAGGGAAGGGCCAGGATGCAAAAATAACTCCTTTGATGTGCCCCCTTATTACTTACTGCTTTTGGCTTTATCTACTCATCTCACTTTAAAGATCTGATGTTTAGTTCAAAAAGATGGGACTAATTTTGGGGGGGGTATCTTTCATTCTGTCATTAAGCATTCCTTCAATTCAGACTTCTTTGTTCTCTCTTAGATAAGAAAACTCTGTTGGTTTTTGTTTGTGTTTTTGTTTTTAACTGTGTGGGCCTGGATTGGGTACTTTTCTTCCTAAATATTCTCTTGCATGCTTATTACTCTTCTTCCCAAAGTGAAGCCAGTAAGTTACACTAAACATCCACATTTTAAATTTAGTAAAAATATAATTTAGCTGAGGGGGGAGTCAATATAAATTTTAGATAACGCAGATAATGACACAATCGCTTTCCCATCAGGTCTCAGTCATCTGAGAACTTCCCATGAGAGTGTACCTTTGCTAAATAAATATATTTTACACTTATGTTTTTAGCAATGATTTGTTGGAAAAGACCTTTTTTCTCTGATATATTTTTTAAAGCACACAAACCACACAATTAAGTAAAAAGTTACTGGCTTTGATTAGATTGCTTTACACAAACGAGTGTCTATTGGACTTGGGGGAGATATTTATCCTTTTAAGCTTTCCCCAAATCCTGCCCATTAGGTACTCGCACCCTAGCTTAGGGGCCTGAAGAGTTCAAGGCTGACAGTAGCTGTGAAAAGTTTCATAGCCTTTTAAGAAAGTTCAACGGCTATGTTTGGGGAAGAGATATATGCATTATGCAAGACTGCTAGCTAGCTAATACAGAGATTGTTAACATATGGAATTCATAAAGGTCCAATTACAGGACCGTCACTGTTTGCCATGGTTTTAACTTATGTAAGTTATTGATTATACTTTCATGAGATCATAATCAAAAGGTTATTCTTTGGTAATGGTGTGTTAGAAGAGCTTTATCCTGAACTTCAAAGCTGTCCTCTGAGCCCCAAGAACAAAGGCTTAGATGTCTGAACCAGGGGCAGAATCAGTCTGTATGAGTTAACGATGTTCCAGACCATCCGGGAGCTGAATCAGCCCATCCACGTGCGTGAACTTTCTCTCATCACATCAGATCAACAGTCATCACTAAAAGATGACAGTTGATTCAGCTTTAATGTGCCTTTTTTTTTTTAATGAATCAGCCTGACTATGGTGTCTGCTCACATCTGCCCTATAACCATTTATTTTAACTATAAAGTACTGTCATGCCCTGTGCTCTCATAAGAGAGTGATTATCATTAACTAGGTTTGGCATTTAGGAAGAGGAATTTCAAGTACTAAAGAATTTATAGGAAATAATTCTTAGGAAGGAGAAACCTAATATGTAACACATAATAATTAAAAAGTAATAAAGGAGCATTCAGATTTGTCCTAATATTCTGGAATGTTCCAAGTGGGTAAAACAGAAAGACTGTGAGGTTGGCTAACGTTACAGTGGAAACTATGCCAACCCCTCTTAGGCTCTTAAAATTCTAATATAAGGATCTAAGGGATTAAAACTATTACACTGAATCAATAAAATGCCACTGTGTGTAATCACATAGAACAATCTTTCTCACAGAGGCCCTGCAGACCTACCATGGGGACTCCTTTCTCGTTGGGCTTTTAGGTGAATCCTCAGGCAGATCCTGAAATTTCTCCATTTCTCTGGTCAGATGGAGATAATTAAATGTCCTCCAATGACTTTAGTGCTAAGATTATTCTCATTTCAGTAATTAAAATATCCACATCTGTGTAATAGTTAAAATCCTGATTTTTATTCATAGTTAAAACTCCTCTAGTCCCTTAGGTGTGGCCTAAGGCACATGATAAGGCACTTTTATCACTAGACCACTTCCTGAAAGACTGGTGTGCAGGTGGCAGAAAAGGAGACTAGAGATAAGAGGCAGCCCGTTGATGTCACCTACAGTGTTTAATTCTGGCCCCAGAGGATTTTTCGAGCTGACCTTGTTATTATGGGTGCTTTTCTGGGTCCCTCTACAGGAAGCATCTGACCCTTTGCCTCTGCTAGGGCAGTGCTTCTTCTTTGGCTAGATACTCAGAACCACAGCACCCCAAACACTCTGGTCCTGCCGTGCTAGCCTCCCTCCTATTTCCTGATCGTTCTAGGTACCAACCCACCCGAGGTATTTAGCACTAACTATTCCTTCCACTGGAGTGCTTTTGCCCCAGATATTTGCCTAATTATTTACACGATTTCTAATACTCATATTCACCTACTTGTATTGATAGAGAAACTTCTCTGACAAAGACGACAACAGTATTTTTTTTAAGTGCTGGTTTTAGTAACTAGTATTTATTGCTTATATTGTATAGTGTTAAGCAAGGTGAGAACTACAAAAGCCTTAGTCCCTGTCTTTGAGAAACTCTGATGTATCTATTAAAGATAACTTTAAAACACCCTCAAAACTATTTTTTAAAAAAATCATTCCCTAATATAATCAAATGTCCAGTTAGTATATATATTTCCAACTATCTCTTATAAATGTTATACATCTTTAAAGGTCTATTCATTTGAAATAGAATGCAGGTAAGATCCACATATTATGATTGGTTGATAAGTCTTTTAGGTCTCTTTTAATCCATAGATTACCCATCCATCTCTTTCATTTTTTTATTCCTTCAAATTTTTGTTGAGGAGACTGGGTTTTTGGCCTATTGAGTTTCCTATAGCCTGGCTTTTGCTGATTACATCTTCGTACGGTAGTTTTGCTTGTTCTTCTATTCTCTAAATTTCTTATAAATTAGTAGTTCGATAAGACATTTCTATTTTGTTTCAAAGCTAAAGAAATAAGGTAATTGCAATTTTGCCTATATACACTAACCTAAACTATAAACTCATATCTTCTATAAGCAGAAAAGGAAAAGATTTTTTAGACTATTTTCACAATCCCTGCTCTTCTTTTGAACTCTTCTCTCTATACTCTAGAATGTGACTGGTATATTTCAGGACTGTGAGAACCCCCTTGATCACACTCTTCCAGCTCCAAACACCCAGAAATCCCTAGACTGTTCATTTCTACCTGTGGGTTCTCCCACTGTCTAGAAATTCTATAGGGATAAGTAAGGAGCAGGGTTCATGAGAGAGCATGGTGGTTCAGCGGACTCAAAGCTTGCTATGGCTGGACTAAAGACTGATGAGGGAAGACATGAGAGAATAGGCTGGTGGGCAGAGCCAGATATAAAGCTGTAGCTAAACTTTATTTTGTGATTAGAAACTATTAAGGGTTTTACGTGGGAAGAGTGATATGGTTCAGTTGGCATTTAGAAAGAAAAATTAGATGAGGATGTAGATTGGAGATTTTAGGGAACAATTACAGAAGCATGAGTGAGAAATGTCTGAATTTTGGTAGCAATAGTGGGCAGGAAAAGAAGGGAATAGATTTGCAGAATCAGTGAGTGTTTGTGGAGATGGCTGATGAAAGAAAAGTTAGTCTAGAAAGACTGCCAAGTTTATATCTTGGGCGATCAGATGTATAGTGCTTGCTGTCTAAAGAAAGATGTTAACAGGTTCATTGGGAAGAGAATGAGTTTGGTTCAAACACATTAAGTCAAAAGGGAGATTCTGGTAGACATCTGTCGATATAAACCTAGAACTCATAAGAAGGGTGAAAACTGGAGATAAAAATTGGGAGGTCACTGAAATGTAAGTGTAATTTGAAGTCATGGAAACAGATAAGCTACCTCAAGAATAGAGCAGAAGAATGAAGAGCAGACCAGAAGTTGTTTCCTAGAAACATCAACATTTAAGGCAGAGGTTCTTAACTGTTTTTCAAGGCATAGACTCCTTTAAGAATGTGAGTGAAAGCTGAGATCCACTATCCCCAGAAAAATAGTCATATATATATATATATATGAACACAAAAGCTATGAATTTTCTAAGGGTGCATGGGCCCACATTCATAACTCTTTGTAAGAGGAGAGAGAAGCACACAAGGGTCATTAAAGACAGACTGATCAGAGAAGGAAAAGGAAAACTCAAAGAGACTGTTGCTATGTATAGGTCAAAAAAGAAGAGAAAAAGAAATTGATTGTAATAAACTAGGGAATACAGGAGAGATTAAGATGGAAATGTGCTCAATGGATTTAACAACTCTGAGGTCATCAATGACCTTTTATGAAAACATTTTAATAGTAACAGGGGCAAAAGCCATACTGTAGTGAGCTAAAGACATGGGCAAGAAAACTGAGGCCATGAATATAGGCTCCGCTGGAGGAGGAAGAGAGACAGCCTGGTAGATACAGCACTGGGTTCTTACCCTTTTCATCACATTAATATATATGAGAGAAGATGACTTTATTTATGGAGCCAATCTCAGAGGATATAAGAAGGAAGCAGGATTGAATGTGGATGTGGCCTATTGGAAGGTAGATGTAGAAAAAGTTTAGAGAATTCACATCTAACAATCTTTGTTTTCTTTGTAGGTAAGATATTGTCATGAGTTGAATGAAGACAACAGGAATGGGGCAGAGGGCTTTGGGGAATCTATGGAATTGTTGTGTGTAGGATAAGGGAGAGACTAGTAATGTTTAAAATAATTGATCAGGGGTATTAAGGGGAAGTTTGCCACATAGATTTAGCCAGTTCTCAGATTATGGATTTTCATCATCAGTGTTCCCCAGGAAATTGTTCAATTCTGCACCAGTATCTCTTTTTCTTAAAGAGGATAAATGGTGCATGTATGAGTAACAATTTTGAAATAGCAAATATCTAGCATTGCTTAGAAGACTAAAAAGGCTAATTGTGCCATATGTTCTAAGCAATGGCTTTTTCTTAAGTATAAAAAAAATTTATGGTGATGACTATTATTTGAATCTTCTGCTAGTAAGATTTGTTCCCTAAATTTTGGACTTTGAAAATCTGTAACTATAAATTACAGACTTATTTTTTTCTTTTTGGCTCTTAGGAACAGAATAACTGTACACTGGAGGATGTCTTGTAACATAATATTCTGATATATGAAATTGCAATATTATGAACAAAGAAGTCAAATTAAGGCATATCTCATAATGTTTACCAAAAAAAAATTACCATTTTTTGCAACAAAGTTAAAGAGAAAAGTCTGTATTTTTTCTGGTTTTTATCAAAAAAAGTAAGTTAATACTCCATGTGGATTCAATAAAAAAATACATTAAAGAATTTCAAGAAACTAACCAAAGCTAAAACTAAGAAAAACATGACTGAATATTAAACCTTTTGAAAGCCATCACCGAGAATATCTTCCAACATTTCTAAGTCAGTTAAAAATTTTCACTTACTTTTTGTAAATAGAATGAAATATGTACCCCTAGAGATAACTGTACATTATAAAGAACTCTTAAAGCAATGGAACATTAATTTTGTCCCTTTTGAGCAACATATATGTGTTACCCAAATTCATTTGTACATTTAATAAATGTCATTCTATTTTTTTTAATGCAACATGCTGAAATACACTGCCATGTGAGCTGCACAAAGGAGCAAGAACAAGGGAATGAGATACTAATAAAGAATAAATGTACTACATGAGGTATAAAAATAATTGCTCAGTTTTTAAATTATTATTAAAGAAATCGCTCTTAGCACAGTCTCTTTTCTCCCCATGTAAGTGATCACCCAACAATTGCTTCTGAAGCTTTTAGAAAAGAAATATTCAAATATAAAACTTGAGATAAAAAGAAAAAATTGAACAAGTATTCCCTTTCCTTTTTCAGAGCTGAAATCTATTCCCATCTCCTCTAGAATAGTTGCATTCATGCCACTACTTTATCAGCCCTCTCATATTCTCCAGTAATTCTCTTAGTATCTAGGAGAAACTTATAGCTGTGCTCCCCAGATCCTCTTCTTTGCTTTTTTTTCTATACCTTCTGTTTGGATTGTCCTGGTCCCTAAAGTGTTAGCTGTACCACTTGTAGTGAAGTGTTTTTTTCCTTGGTACCTAACCTCACCCCACTCAGTATTGCCCAACACATTCCTTCTTCTCTGTGCCTGATTTTTAGGCTGGCATTGACCCATAACTTTGTAAATGCTTGAATTAGGGCAGGCTTGCTATGAAGAGGAGGTACTTGTCCCAGAAGCCTTGACGAATAATGAGGAATGAAACTTTCAGAAGCCCCACTGCTGCCTACATTGCTCTTTCCATGGAAATTTTTGGCAAACTGATAAAAGCAGTGTGCTGAATGAAGACTGTATTTTGTTTAGAGCCTGCTTTGTCTTTATAGTAATATTCCTTTTTTCAGTCTTTATAAGAACTTAAAAAATTTTTCCATTCCCCAATGCTTTGCTTTTCTATTTCCTTGTGACCTCTCCCTCAAAATTTAAAAAGAAAAAAGAAAAAAACTGTAGCTTTGGATTTCATCTACTACAAACTAGCAACATAGCACTCTATCGCATTGCTTTCATATCTTTAGGAATCTTCAAAGAGAGTGACTAGTCAGTGATTTGTCAGATATCCCAGTCTGTTTCTCGTTTGCATGAGCAATGGTGATTCCAAACCGTAAGAAGAAAAAAAAGGAAACTGTCTTAGATATTTCTGATTTATGTGAAGCCAAACTGTGTGATCTTATGCCAGTTATAGTTTACAAAACTCTCGTGTCCTGGATGTGTTTACTTGGACTTTAAGTTTGAATATTACCATTATATTCCAATAATTTCACTCCCTTAACCTAGCCCTCTGACTATGATCTAGTTTGGTATATATAAAAATGGTTACTAGAACAGAAGAACTGGGTTGATTAAGATTCTCTCTTTAAGCAATGCTCATTTAAATGTCAGTTTAAGCCAAGACCAGTAAAATAATTAAATTACTACTATAAAGGAGAAGGTACTTTTCCTTGTTGTTTCTGAAACAAGTTCTTCTTAGAGTCAGTTTCAAAAGAAGTCAGGAAAAAAAGTCATTGATATTTCAGTTTCCTGGTGACATTACAAGTATATATTATAATTTACAGAAGGCAAAATTTATATACATTTATACAATTTTATGAAACTTATAAACTTTGAAAATTATATAAATTACATACAATTACAATTATATGTAACTTATAGAAAGAGACACAAGTGGGAATATGAACCAAAAGAGCATTGGACAAAGTCATGTTTCAGAACTGGACCTTGTTTATGCTATCTGCTTACATTCTTTTTGGGAGTCTCATTGCCAAGGTTTTGTCCCAGAACAAGCATAAAACAGTTACAAACTACACACAGGTTGGCTGGATATCAAACGTCAATGTTCATTTGATTGCTCTTTTTTTTTTTTTTCCAAAAATGTTCTTTATTCTCCATGTATCTGTGGTGACTGGTCACACAGCAAAGTAAAAAAGAATCTTTTGACCCATAAAAGTAATTTAGCAATTGCCAATACAGAAAAGCTGCTGCCTGTCAGTGGAATTAGAGGCTAATGCCATTTTACCACAAAAATGTGTTCTTGAATGTCCTGGCTTATGCATCTGATGCTTCTCAGTAGATCATTCATTCATCCAGCAAATATTTATTAAATATCTTGATTGTGCACAATGCTAAGTGAATCTCTATTAGAGTGTTGGAGAAAAAATGAGGTCCCATCATTTTTATCTCAATTCTTAACTACAAAGAATTCAAACTATATATGAGGATACATGACCTACACATGTGAAAAGTTTAATAATAATACATGGCAGTATATGTTTAAGGGCCAACCTGATTTAAACCCTATCACAGGTCAGTGTAGGTGAAAACACTGGAATATAGGCATGGCTATAGCATGTTCAGAGCAGGCCAGTTAAGTCCAGAGGAGGACCCCCATTGCAGAGAAGTAAGAAATAAAGGAAATTTGGAGCCAGACTGGATGCTTAATAGGTTAAAGGCCTTATCTTAGTGATAAGGGGAGACAGGAAAGGATTTTGATGTGGCAAAAGCAATGTTTTAATTAGACATATATTGATTTATATTATGGCAGATATTTTAAAGAAGGAGGCAAGAAAGATATTTTGGAAAATGTTATAATACTGTCAACATGAGGAAATAAAGGCTAGGTTAGGCTGGAAATAGTGGGAATGAAAGGAAGGGACAGAATCAAAATGCATTATAAAATAAGAAAGGGTAATATTTTGGTGTCTAGCCATCAGGAGATGAAGTAGAGGCAAGAAACGATAACAACTCTGAGATTCAGTACCTTTGTTATTGGAAAAATGAAAATACTGTTGATAGATATAAAGAAATCAGGTGAGGAAGCTGATTTGGGAAGATAATGAATTAGGCTCCATGCACACAAGCACAGCCACGAAGCCTTGTTAATGGTTCGTATTGAGCATCATTACCTGGAAGGAAATCGTTCCATCTGTGAGAGTGTGTGAACTTTATGACAGAATATAAAGAGAGAAGAGCTGAGGCCTGAGTCTTAGCAAATTTTTATGATCATGAGCTAAGAGAAGGAAAGTTAATAAGGAAATGCAGGAAAATCAAAACATTAGAGGAAAATCAGCAGAGTGTCACAGAAGCCAAAGATAACAAGTTTTGAGTTTGAAGGATGAAATTTTGCAGAGAGGTGACAAGAAGAATGCCAAAGAAGAATGTGAGTTCTGGCAATTTTTAGCCTAGACATTCAGGCGTCAGATTATTTTAGGCATTGGGCATGCTTATTCATTTTGTTTGAGACTTTAACATTGAACAATTTTCTTTTCTTGATCATTTCAGTAGATTTCTTCTTGCCCTTTACATACAGTGTAGGAGCTATTTTATATCCCTTTAGCAATTCTCCTACTCTGTATCCTACTAATCTGGACACACTTTTATGCTATAAAAATAGTAGGTTTTTGTGAGAATTAAATGAACAGTGACTGGAGTATAGCAAACACTCAACAAAATTTTTTTTTTTAAATTTCAAACCTTAAGGCATCTTTATGTTTTGTATCTCTAAACTCCCTGAAATTTTCATTAGGACAAATACGATACCTTTATTGCTTAGTGTTCTCCCATAAGCACTTAGGTCAGCATCAGGATATATGAAGTTAAAAGAGGTTTGAAAGCCTCTTTGAGGGCCTTCATGGTTTTATGAAGAACCTTTGATTCTTAACTCAGAGGTTCCTGCAATTATTGTACTTATTGGATTAAGTATACACCATAAACTCAGAACTTCAAAGGTGGAAAAGAAATACTGGATTTTAACCATTCTTCCCAATGGTTAGTGCAATTCTCTGCTTTCTTTCTCCATGTCTATGCAAAAAAAGAGTGCCAGAGTGAAGGCTTTATGATTTGTCTCATTTTGCTGTTTAAATGATATCTTCGTCATTTCTGGAAGAAACAATGCTGATATTCAGCCAACTCTCTTAGAAGCAAGTTAAATGGCCTCCAGCACTCCTCTCTTGATAATATTGTGTGTCTTTTATACTTCTCCATGAAAAGAAAATTTACTGCATGGCAAACTAGGCCAGCAAGATTTTTTTCAGCAATTTAATTTAGAAGTGAATTATTCTCTTGAATAGACCCATTCTTTGTTTGACTGCAAGGCAATCTTTCATGTGTTTCCTAAATAAGCACCCTACTTGCCTCTACCTGAGTTTCCACTAGTGTCATTTAATGAAACAAAATGTACTTTTTCCTAATAGAGGTTTCATGCTCTTCAATATGCCACCTCCCTATTACAATTCATGCCCTGAGTTCCTTTTATCTAAGTAATAAATCGACAATTTATGAAACTTGTTCCCAAACTTTAAAGTTAGCTCTCTGTTCTTGTTGGCATAGAATTTAGGTTTTCTTTGCCCCCAAATAAGTTTTTCCAGTGGAGAGTTTTGGGAGTAAAAATATTTATTATGTTATAAATAAAGTAAAAACAGAAAGTCCTGTCTAGAAGTTAGAATATGACATTACAAATCTATTGCTTATTTCATCAGCTATTTTCTATGACTTTGAGGGAAATGTTAAGTTTTTAAGCTAAAAGAGGAATATATTTTATCTCTACCTTATCGTAATGATTATTTACAGAAATGTTTATATGGTATTGGTGGTTTGGGTTGATCTCTTTATAATAACAAAGTGAAACTGAGAAGTTGGTCTCAAGATCAGAGACAAAGGGTTGGTCAATTTCTAAGTGGTTTTCAAGTTGGAATTTTTAATATAGCAATGAAAACAATACATGAACAAATCCATTTTTTAAAAAAGTATAACAACTATGAAGAAAATTATATATTTCAGAGATTCTAGAAACATTATCATCTTCAACAAGAAAGACAAACAAAAAGGTTGACTCTGGCAACTGCCTTTTTCTGATAAGATCCAAGTAAGAAACTGTTTTGAACATTCTTGACCTGTGATACAGTCTTAGAACTGTAGCTGAAAGACCATGTTTACTGATTCTCAAATAAATCAAAGGGAGACCCTAAAACCTCTATAGTGTGAAATTTGTTATTGATGAGATCAGAATATTGGCTGTCCAGAGAAGTCTATTAAGCCTAGATGCATCATGTTGGGCTGTCATGCCAGCACTGATTACAAACTCTCTGATGCTGAATACAATGCCTTGGTGCTTCTCAGCCTACTTTACATGGCCATACCAAAAAGTAGCAACAGGAGAAGTTGTTGCTCCAGAAGTTGTATCTTGACTCTGAGTGAAATTCTTTCAGTTCTATATTCTTTGAACATCATCAAAAGTTTTTGGAAGAAACATTCAGAAGCTCCTTTAATACTGAGAGTTGTTTTCTTGAAGCACACTTTCAAGGAGACATGCAAGGATTTTAAATGAAATTGTTACACTAGCACAGCCAATGATTATCATCAGCCACTCAGAACTGAAAGCAGGGTACATGATTAATGTTTATTTTTAAATAAATGTATTTATTTAAGTATAAAAGCTATGGAACCACATTTAGAAAATTTGGAAAAGAGAGAAAAGGAAAAAAATGAGTTACCATCAATTCTATAAAATCATTATTTAACATTAGTGCCTAGTTTTGTACCCTTTTTCTTACTAATACAAAAAAATAATTTTTAAAACTGAAACTATACTCATTTTTATAAATGTAATTTTTAAATATACCACCCATTTAAACATAGATTTAATTTATAATGTGATAAAGCTCAAAGATATAATTATGGAGCATTAAGTGATTACTTATTAGAGGATATTAGAAGCAATATAACCACTGAAATGTTTTATTTTCACAGTATTTGCACTCTATTCACTCAATTCTTTTCCATCGTTATTTGTACTTTTAATACAAATGTTTAGAATAAGTCTTGGCACACATGAGGCACATGTTATGTATTACATGGGTGTTTGTTGTATCATTGTTGCTGGTTGCTATTATTGTACTTGGTAATATAAATAACCCAAAAGTTATTAATTATAAGCACATCCAGCACTCAATCTTTTCATAGTGCCCATTAAAATATGTTTTGGAACAAAATGTTAAATGGTATTACCTAGTAAAGCATAGAGAGAAGTACAGCTGAGAGAAGTCATTTAAAACACCAGGATTCATGAAAAGCTATCTACATAATTTAGTCCACCTTTAATCGTCATTGGTTCTCCTTAAGGGACAGAAATTATGTTCTCTTTTTCTAAGGAATTCATTCCAAATTGAATTACTGTTCCTGACAACACTCCTTTCATCAGATTTCTTGCAATCTTCTGCTTTACCTTAGACAGGGTAAGAACTGACTGTCTTGTGACCTTTGATCCTCACAGCCCTCCTAGTGAATACATTTAATAAAACTAATTCACAAAACTATGTTACTCTCCTAGGGAACCTTTCACAGTCGTCTTCTGGAACCACTGCCACAATTCAGAGAAGGGGCTGTAATGGGAATTTGGTCAATGAAGGTGCTTCTTTTGGCCTAGTGAAACCAGGAAGTGCTTTCGATTTCACTGCAAGTGGACACAATGTCCCTATAACAGCTGAAATCATGCTTTTGCATTATCATCCTCATATGAAGTCTTTAAAGTTTAATACATTTGATAATGTCATTTAAAGCAGAAAATTGTGTAAATGTCTACTGTGTATCTCTTAATATCTCCTATGCTGGAAAATAAATTTTATACTACATATAAGAAAGGCCATATTCTTTTTTTAACTTCATCCCCGCTCATGTTTATAGAATTGATTTCATTAATTAACCCATTCAAATTCTGGCCATCTCCATAGAGATAACTGCAGAACCAGTCAACTTTAATTCTCATTTAAACATCTGTGCTATTTATTTATTGTTCTCTATTCCTAAGTAAGAACACATTGTTTCCATTCCAAACTTTTTTTTTTTGGTCTTAAGTACATCTATTTTTGTGATACATATATTTATTAAGAGCAAGAGCTAATATTCAGTCTCAAAATGGCTTCTCCTTTATGTCCTTAATTATAGGACTTCTGTTCAGCTAGTCTTCAGATGGTTCTCCAGGATGACTATTTGATAATTTAGTTGTAACATTAATATGGTCACGGGAGAGGGCAAGCATAGTATTTACCTACTCTGCCATCTTGACCAGAACTCCCATTTCAAACTCTTTTAAAAATCTAGTTGAGAATTGGTTAAGAATCAAAGCTAAAGCTCTACAGTGAGATTATGCATCATTACTTTCAGTATTTCATGGCCATTCAAGTAGCAGGGGCCATTTTCTCAACCAGACTTAGTTGACCAAATGTTTTATGGCTTGTTGTCATATTCTGGTGGTGAATTTTGCATTTTTAGACTTTTCTTTCTATAATTAAATTGAGATCTTAAATATAAACCTTTCAAAGGGAATGAGACTGACAAATAAATGTTAACAGCAAGATCATTACATTTTGGATTTTAATATCTTCTTTTGTTCATAGATTGCTGCTTTAATTATTTCCTGTTTATTACAGCTTTCCAAATTCTGATCAAAAGTCTCACTTCAGATTTGAAAAGGATTAAAGAATTACCCAAAAAGCTGAGATGGATTTTCTAAGAGTTAGTTAATTGTTTTGCCTCACTTATTTCCTTAAGAACATTTTTTCTCAATTCTTTTAAGAGAGCAACTCAGTAATAACCTTTAAACTAAAAGGCTACCTACTTTGTGGATGTTTTGGATAAATATTAATGTTTTTAAAGGATCACTTCTCTACAAACAGAGAGTCTAATTCTAGAGCTCTAAGACCCAGAAGGGTGAGTTACGCCAACACAATATTCTAAACGCATGCTCCAGAGTTCTGTAGTGAAAAATATCACTTTCCCATCAATGGCATCATGAGTTTCCATGGTACCAATTGTCAATGCCTTTTGTTGTAGGCAGAATACTTCTATGAATTCCTGTCCTTGCGCTCCCTGGATAAAGGCATCATGGCAGATCCAACGGTCAATGTCCCTCTGCTGGGAACAGTGCCTCACAAGGCATCAGGTGGGTGACCTCTGCCTCAGAGAAAGCTTTACACTTAAAATGTAGTGATGTTGGGAATAATATTTAAGATCCAGATCTCACCCATTAGAGGGATTAAGGAGTATTTTTCTGAAGAGATTGCTTGATTTTAGGGCAGTTCAGTTGTTATGTCATATCGTTTCGGCAAAAAATCAGGACGGGAGTGAAAAAATGGCAGTTTTATAATTTCCTAAACTCTAGATAGTCCCAGTTCATATAATTACAGACTTAAAAAAAAGGAAGATCGTCACCAGGTGAGATACGTCTGGCCCAGTGGAGTGTGGATTAAGGTAGTGCATATAAATGTGGCAAAGAAGCAAAGTGATTTGGGGCAAATGGGATGAGACAAGAAAAACTTCTTTAAAATGAGCATTGTACAGTAGTCTCCCTTATCTGCAGTTTCACTTTTCACAGTTTCATTTACTCTTGAACAACTGTGATCTGAAAACATTAAATTGAAAATTCAATAAATAAACAATTCATAAATTTTAAAAATTGTGCACTGTTCTGAGTAGCATAATGAAATCTCTCACTGTCCCCTCCATCCAGCCAGGGATGTACTCATCCCTTTGTCCACTGTGTTCATGTTATATATGCTATCTACCCATCTTGGTTATCAGATTGTATATCACAGTGCTTATGTTCAAGTAACCCTTATATTATTTAATAATGGCCCCAGAACCCAAGAGTAGTAATGACAGCAATGCAGATATGCCAAACCGAAGCCATAAAGTGCTTCCTTTAAGTGAAAAGCTGAATACAGTACCTGAAGATATTTTGAGAGACCACGTTTACATAATTTTATTACAGTATATTATTATAGTTATTCTATTTTACTGTAGTTATTGTTGTTACACTCTTCCTGTGCCTAATTTATAAATTAAACTTTATCATAGGTATATATAGGAGAAAACATAGCATATATAGGGTTTGGTACTGTCTGCAGTTTCAGGCATCCGCTGGGGGTCTTGGAACATATCCCTCACAGATAAGATATATTAAATAGGAATTTTCCACTTGAAAAAGTGGAAGAAAAGAGTTTAGTTTTTCAAATCTCACCATTCTTCTTTATTAAGAAAATAACAATACATGATATTTAATTAGAGCTTTTCAGTTTACAAAGTGCTCACTTCATGCATTATCTAACTTGAGTTCTGGGAGGGAGTCAAGGCCAGAATTACAGCTCCATTTTACAAATTAGAAAATTAATGTTTATGAGGTTTAACTGTCTTTCTCAAAGTCATATATTTGTAATAAGCAATGGAGCTGAGACTAGAGCCCAGGTTTTATGACTTTTAGAAAAATAGAGATCACTTATGTTAACATGTTCAAATATTTCCATCTAGTCTTTTTTCTATAAACATACATTTTTTCATAATTGTGGTAAAATTATATATTTGGTTTTGCATCATGACTTTTCTTGCTTTTAACATTTTAACGTCAGCATTTTCCGGTGTCATAGATTTTTTCCAAAAGTTGTTTTTAATGACCTTATAATATTCCATTTATGAACATACCATAATTTATTTACCCATTCCTTTATTGTGTGTAACTTGCATTGTTTTCAACGTTTGAATCTAGAAATATCACAGTACACATCTTTTTAAGTAATATATAGCCACTGGGTGGGAGACCTGTTTGTCTTATTCACCACAACTGTCAACACAGGTCCCAGTGCAGAGTGGGCATTCAGAACACACTTGTTGATCAATGTGTATACCAAAATATTGGGTGCTCATCTCATTATTTTTGTAAAATAGATTCTTAGAAGTAGAATTATTATGTCAAAGGATATGAACTATTAACTTTTAAAAAAGCTCTTAGAACAAATTGCCAAAATGCTAATTACTTTCCATAAAGCTTGCACCTGTTTGTACCCTGGCTAGCACTGTGGGAGAGTGCTTGGCTTTCCGTAGCCTCGCCAACATGAATTATTAATCATGTTAACTATTTTATTGACTTAAAAAATGAAAAGTGGTTTTCTTGGTGTTCTTTTAATTTGATTTTTTAAAATTCCTATCAAGGTAGAACATTTTCTTGTATCTATTAGACAATGTAAAATGTCTGTGTACCATGCTCATTTTTACATTGAAATAATAGTGTCATTGATTTGCAAAGCTCACTACACATTAAGTATATTTAGCCTTTTTGCATTTTTTTCAATTTATGATTTGCATTATATTTTTTGAGGGGGTGGAATTTGCGGGGCCTTTAAAATTCTATGTGGTCAAACGTATCTTATTTTTTGTGATTTTTTTCCTATTCCTTTTATTCTTGGAAATTAATTCCTATTCCAGAAAGCAGTTAGGTGATAATTTGTACATGTTTCTAGTGTTTCATAAAATTTTATTTTGGCAACAGCATGAGGTTTGGGTCTAACCTGGATTATTTTCTTGAGTCGTCAACTTTTCTAATGTGAGAGATTGAATTAATTCAAAATATGCTCTTTATTTCATATTAACTTATCCTGTACGTTGGGTTTGTTTTAGAGCTTAACGTTTGTTCTAATACTGTAATATCTGTCACTTTATAATATTTTTAAATAACTGAGAGTATAACCTTGTCTCTTTTGCAAAAAAAAAAAAATAGTCTTAATCTTCTTAGAGGGATGTTAGAAGAATTTTGTCAAATGAAAATCCCATTAGGAGCTAATTTAAATCTATGAAACAACCCTTGCAAAGTCCATTTTCCAATGGATCTATATCGGCAAATCTCGGCACTATAAGTGTTGGTGACTAAATAAACATAGAACTTTTCTAATTTCCTGGAATGAGTGCCAGTGTGGATGCAGAGAGAAAGAGTAAACTTGAATTTCTCCTGGGTCATCCCAGGGATTCAGGTATGACTAGCAGCCCTCCCAGAGGATCTGATTCCAATCTAGATGGGTGTGAGGTTCTAGGAAACTCATGTGAATTAATGAAGTGTGGGGTTCTGGAGATTCGTTCACCTGTGATTTGTAGCCACAAGGCTATGGATATATCAAATCTGTAGACATAGATAATCCATTTCCACTCAGACAGCACTGCTGATTCTACAACATCATGGGAACAAGAAAGACACTCGGACACCAAGTTCTTGGAATAATGCCTTATCACATGTCTCATGTCATGTTCCTTTATAGTCAAAGATAATTTTCTATAAAATCTTTCTTGATCAAATACTTCCTTTTTTAAAAAGAATCAGGAATAAAACAAATATATAACATGTCTTTCAATTTCCGTTTTATAATTTTGAATTTTTTGCTTTCTTTTTCTGATTTTTAAAGGAATATAAGCTCATCATAGCCCATTAAAATGCATAATTAAGCCAATTACACAGTTATACCTACTCAACTTACAATAAGTCTTGAATTTTTGGATTTCAAATTTAATGCTTGTATCTTAAATCTTCCCAGCTTTATTCACTTTTTGTGTGTAGTAAAAAGTACTTACTGAAATTCTACCTTTTAGGATATTGAAATAATAAGATTTTGAACATATGAGACTATTTTAATAGGTCATATTTAGATACAACATTATTTTCTAATAACAGAATCTTTATAAGTAATAAAATTTAGAGAAAAGAGATGAATGATACTTTGAGCTAGGTGACATGAAAAAAAAATAAGCCTTCTGAGACCAGGTGACTTACGCACATGCACATGCGCGCGCGCACACAGACACAGACACAGACACAGACACACACACACACACACACACACACACACACACACACACAGATACACACACTGCATGTACAACTCCACCCCCATACACATAGACTTTTGGAGGCAGATGTAGGATTTGTTTACAAAAAAATTCAGATGCAAGAAGTTAATGGGAATTTTAGCCCATTGCAGGGCAGTTATTCATTAGCCTCATTAGTTCAGTTCCCACAGGAGGAGCAATGAAGGTACCTTGAATTATTAAAAAGTAACCAAATCAGTGTGTCTTTGCTCCTAAGCATCCAGGTAGTGTTCATTATTCTACTGGTCTATTTTATACCCCCAAGCTGCTAAACTGTTCTTTTATCCCACAGGCTCCTATATGTCTAAACATTGCATGAAAAAGAAAACTCTTGATCTTTAACAGTTATGAAGTGCCTGCCTTCTGGCATCTAAAGAGGACAAAAACAGGAAATACAAACTGCAGGGTGGTTCAGTAAAATTACTGAGTTGGATAACAAAAAACATAGTTTCCATAAAGCCAAGGCTTTGCCTCTGAACACTCTGTCTCGGTCATACCACGAAATCAACAGAGCACTGGTGTTTCTCAACCAATACTTTCAGGAATCCAATGTCTAGAAACTTTTAAATAGGTGCTAATGCTGGAAGGACCATCTTCTTGGTGGCCCAGTCCTTAGCATAAGGTAAAGCCCAGAGTAAATGTTCAGTAAGTATTTGCTGGGAGAGTGAATGGCCGTCAGTACAGCTTGGAGTACTGATGACTGTTTGTGTAGGATGATTTATAATCCTGTAGCAGTTTATAATCATGTGGTGTTGAGGACGAGCTCTCGCCCGCCTTTGTCACTTCTTCCCTTGTGAGGGCAGTGGCTAGTGTGACTATAGAGTGAAACCATATGAACACTATGCCCCCCTCAGTGAAGAAGAGGCATTTAATCAGAATATGTTTATTGTTTACTTTTATACAAGAGTTCATTTGTATGCAGTCAATTGCATATCAGTGTGTACTTGAATACCATGTGAGTTATGTTCAATCTGCTTTAGCTTTTCTAAGTTGTTTTAACTTACCTTGGTTTCAATTATATAACCTAGACTGCACTGAATTTTACAGCATCTGGCCTAATTTCATCTAGCTTTTGGTAAAAGTGGCTCTCTCCTCATATGCTTATTGTTACAAAAGCACAAAATAACTTTCCCATTTTGATTATGATTTGGAAACAGAGAGCCTATGCTTTTTCTGCCTTCAGTGTCTCTTATTCTTTGTGCATGTTTTTCTTAGTATGCATTGTTAATATTTTATTTTCTATATCTCTCACTGTCTATGGTGAATTTTTGTCTCTTTTTGTATATGTGAATGTGTATATGTGCAAGTGTGTGCCTGTGTGTATAAAGGTATATGGGTGTGTTTCTTATAAGGTATATCTTTGTGCTGTCAGTTCTTAGTTTTCAACAGACGATATACTAAGTGCTGAGATTACAAAAACAAATAAGATATAGTCTTTGCCTTTGAAAATCTCATCCTTAGCAAATGATGTAGAATCATAATTAAATCATTATATCATAATACGATCATATAGAGAGGTGTTTGTGAAATATATAAGTGAAACGATTTAGGCAGGTGATATCAGGAAAGGCTACAGAGAGCAAGTGCTGTTTAATGTTGATCTTGAAAAGTGAGTAGGAGGACACTAGACAGAAAAGAGGAGAAAGAACACTCCAAACGGGAGGATGGGAGTGCATTCAGGGCACTGTGGACATGCGTCACATGTCTGGGTACTGGAAGGAATCTAATCTGAGTAGAGCACACATCTCACCAAAGTCAATTACTGAAGATGAGGCTAACATATACACCACTCACAAAAATTAACTCAAAATGGATTAAAAACTTAAAAGTACAACCTGAAATCATGACACTCCTAGAAGAAAACACAGGAATAATGCTCCTTGACATGGGTCTTGGTAATGATTTTTGGATATGACACCTAAAGCACAAGCAATAAAATAAAAAATAAACAAGTGGGACTACATCAAAATAAAACGCTTTCATACAGCAAAAGAAACCACCAACGAAATGAAAAAAAAACCTATGGAATGGAGAAAAATATTTGCAAACCATATATCTGATCAGGGGTTAATACCCAAAATATGTAAAGAACTCATACAATTCAATAGCAAATAGAAATGGGCAAAGAACTTGAGTAGACATTTCTCCAAAGAACTTGAGTAGACATTTCTCCAAAGAAGATATATGAAAGGCTAAAAGATACTGGAAAAGATGCTCAACATCACTAGTCATTAGGTAAAAGCCTGTCAGAATGAATGCTATCAAAAGACAAGAGATAACGTATGCTGGCGTGAATGTGGAGAAAAGGGAACATTTGTGCATTGTTGGTGGGAATGTAAATTGATTCAACCACAATGAAAACAGTATGGTGGTTCCTGAAAAGATTAAAAATAGAACTACCATATGATCCCACAATTTGATTTCTGGGAATATATCCAAAGGAAATGAAAACATTAACTCAAAAAGATACATGCACCCCTGTGTTTACTGCAACGTTATTTACAATAGCCAAGCCACAGAAACAACCTAAGTATCCATCAATGAATGAATGGATATTTTTCTAGATTTTTAAATGATTAAAATATTTTACTATCACAAAATGTCTTCAAAATAAATCACTGAAACATAAGTACTAAAAAGGGTAGGGGTTTTTATTTGTCGTTTTCACTGAAGTATCCCCAGTGTTTAGAAAAGTGACTGCACATAGGAAACACTCAATAAATATTTATTGAATGGATGGACTCTTTGTATTTTGACAAATTTGTATTTAAACATTTAGGGGGAAAAATTTATCTTGAAAGACCTTAAAGAAAGTTACTTATGGTGTATTTTCCTCAGCAAACTTTCTGTTGGATTTCGCATCCTTGTTTTTCTTCCCTGGGATTGTTTAGAGCCATATTTTGTAGAACCACAGGTTTGGATAGAGACCATGTTAACAAATCACACACTTTTATGTGAGCAGCCCAAACCCTCTAGAAGTTGCCCCTGGTGACTGGAGTATGTGGACATATAGTAATAATTTAACCAGATTTGTAAATGGTTTGCTTTTACCACATCTGAAAATATGGATGAAATAGAAATTGTTCTTAACTAAATTTCCCATACATATAATAAGACAGTTTCTGATATTTAACATTCAAGATATATTTTAAAATTTGACAATGCTGATAAACAGAAATGAATTTACGTACAAACAGCTTCTCTCTTATACCAAGATTCCAAAAGCAAAAATAAAACTGACATGCCATTTTAAAAAGAATTAGATGGGCTGCAAAGTGGAGGCTGAATAAGGTCCAGGAAAATAATAGGATGATGACATGTGGTGAGGAAGATTCTAAAAGTTCTATCTTTAAGTATCCTTTCAGATTCTTCAATCTTTTTTACACCTCAGGGCAACCATTGGCCTACCATGCAAAAGATTCATGAAAAAGATAAATAAAGTTTTATAACTAAATGAAGTGAAAATGTATTGGAAGAGTTAACAAGTGAAAGAAAGTATTTGTCAGCACCTCTGCTTTCTTCTGTAATGGAAATTCCTATGATAGATTTTTATGTTTTCTAAAGTGTCATTTTCATACACAAGATTCATTAGTCTTGTCTATGGCCATGCCACCCTGAACATACCCGATTCCATCTGATCACAGAAGCTAAGCAGAGTCGGGCCTGGTTAGTACTTGGATGGGAGACCACCAAGAAAGACTGGGTGCTGTAGGTGTAATTCATTCATCTTACTTATGATTTTACTTTGGAACTTAGACACAATTTAGACACAATTTTGGTTTTCTCTTTCTTTTTACTTCTGTTAAAATATCGGCATATCCTTTTCATAATTTAGTAGATTATTTACAATGCTCACATCTTAAGGCCCAGGAGAACTGGAAATCCATGTTATTTTGAAAATGGCACAGTAGTGAACACTGACAACACCAAGACTTCGAGAGGGGTTGTTGGTTGCCAAAGCACGTTAAGAAGACTTCATGGCTCATGTGCAATGCCTTATGGAAAAGAGCAGACCGATTTCCAGCTCATTTTGTTCTTCTAAGCCTGGGGGAAGGGTTAATAAAAACTCTAATAGGAAAGGATTTTTCTTGGCTTGGTATGATTTTCCCAGACTTGGCGGTAACCACAACTTGCCAGACAGAAACAAAACAAAATTTTATATATATACCTATTAACAATATCTCTTTTTGTTTATGAGGACGAACTAAAGTCTAGTGGCTCAGCTAGACCAGTCTTTCTCAGTGGATATGTTATGATAATATAGTGGATTTTAAAAATGTATATAATCAGTCTCTTAGCCAATGACTTGAGCCAGTTTCCACCTATTGACTTGTAGGTATCCCACACTTGGTGGCCTTGTCCTCTCTGTGCAGCAACATTGTTGGCTCCCACTCTTTGCTTAGTCAACACCTGCACACCCAAGTGATCATTAGACACACAAAAACAAAGTGTTTCCTCTTCAGGAACTTAAGCCGTTTAGATATAAGCCTATCATGAGATTATTTCATCATACCAAACTCTCTTCTAGATCCCCTAGATATGGACACTTCTAAATATTAACAAATAGCCTGGGAAAATATTAATTAACTTCATTAACTCAGTCCAATGACTGGAGTCTAGTCTGAGTTGTAGAATATTTCCAAAGAAGATATTTTGTCACTTTCAAGCACACAGAGTGAAAATAAACTAGCGGGGCATTGCTTATAGGGCTTCATTTAATGGATTCTAAAATGTTGATTTTTAGCTGTTTGTTTTTCGATTATATAGAGGCTGGTGAAGGTGCACACAAATTTTTTTTCCATTGATCAATCTATGATTTTTTGTACATTTAATTTTCAGAGAACATCTTTTCAAGATCATTTAAGCCCAGACTCCTAACAAAATATTCCCAGTTCCATGATAGTAGGGTACAAATTAATGAGGGTCATTCATTCTCCACCCAGCATGATGTACAAGTTTTGTGGAGAATACCTGGATGATCAAATACACTTGCCTACTCCAAGGGAGATAAAAGAATTTCAGATAATGAAATGTGAACATTGTTGCTCTGTTCTTTGCTTCTTTTACCAAGATTTCTGTAAAACTGGAATCAACTAGATAAACTATTTCTCCACACTTTCTTTTCTTTAGTTGTTCAAGTTGGTTTCCCATGTCTTGGAAAACAAGATGGAGTGGCAGCATTTGAAGTAAATGTGATTGTAATGAATTCTGAAGGCAACACCATCCTACAGACACCTCAAAATGCTATCTTCTTTAAAACATGTCAACAAGGTAATCATTCTTGCTCTGGGTTCTCATAGCAAGGTTGGCAGTTATTACCAGCAACTGCCACTTGTCTAGGCAACACTCCCCATCTCTACTGCCCAAAGCTTGTGCTGCTGACTTCCACAGAGGACAGGGAGCCACCATCTCTGCCAGACTAAGGCACCTAACCACCATGCCCCGGGTGCCCATTCAAGCATGAAGTCGTGGCTCCTTTCCCATCCTGATACAGACTTTTCCAGCACAAAATTTAAGCTCTAGAGACTTTCAGTGCTCTAAAGATGTGCCAAAAGGGCATTCCCTCCTCTGAAAATGAATACTGAAGGCACTATCAGTTATCCTATTTCAGCATGAGTTTAAGGAGCTACAGTAGATTCGTAAGTGAAGATGAAGGGAGAATAAAGCTTGCTTTGTCTTCTTCCATGAGCCCACTACTGTTGGAAGTAAGATTGAGAGATGCAAAATTTTACTTTGAAGAAGACTTAGTAAAATACAAGTAGTATAGAGAGAAAGTGGGAGAAGTATTGACATTCAATAAATTGTGATCATTGATGCACTGGGGTAAAAATGACCACTAACCTCTTCATGCTTGCTGTAATTTACCAAACACGATTTCAAAGGTGTTTATATAACCATGTTTCTCTTTGGTAAAGCTGAATGCCCAGGAGGATGCCGAAATGGAGGTTTTTGTAATGAAAGACACCTCTGTGAGTGTCCTGATGGATTCTACGGACCTCATTGTGAGAAAGGTAAAGAACAGAGAGAGCCAGATGCCCTTGCTTGCTTCCTAATGAAATGGAGCCGCACATGTGTTTTTAACACATCCCCTGAAATTATTTTTCTGGTTACATTATAAGAATTGGCGAAATCTTATAAAGCCACAGAAGAGCTATTGGAAAGTATTTCTTCTAGGGGTGGTTTTCTGTTGGATCCAATATGTGGTGACAGGGGCAGAGAACTTTGGCACGATGTATATATACTTTGTGACCACTCCCCCGCAAAATTCACTGTTGTGTATACTATGCTTTGGCATAATCTTATAAAAGTTTTGAAGTTTTTTTTCCTTCTACTTAAATTGCATTTTAAAAGCTGATATTCTGACTGATTTAAAAGTATCTACTCCAATTAAAAGTAGCTTGATTCACAGTTAAGTCTACAGTTGAGTTGTGAAGTTACTATAAGGCAAAAAAGAAAAAAGGAATATCATTTGTGCAGTGAGTACATCCATTCAAGTAAAATTACTATTAAGAAAGTTAATGAAAAAAAGAGATAAACAAGAAAATGTGTATTAACTATAAGTTGCTTAAATACTAAGAGCCTATTTGACCATAATAATAAAAATATTTTTTCCCTTTAATATATAAAAATTTTCTTTGTTTGCATTTATTTTGGGATTAGATGATTAATGAAATAGGGCAGGAAAAATATTTACAGGTCTTCTTAAGAAGATCACATCTTAATTGAAATAATAATTTTGGGCAAATTTTAATCAGCCCTTCAAATGTAACAATTCCAAAATTTTTTTATATGAAATTGGTTTTTAAATGTCTGATATGAAAAAATAGTCTGATTTACAGTACAGAAATAATAATTTTTAATATAGAGACCTTGTATCTCTCAAGAATGACCATTTCTGAGTCAACCACAAACTTGAAAATGTAGACCTGTTGTATTATTGACAATTCTAAAGTAGTCCTGCTCCAAAACATTATTTGGCCTTAATCAGAGTTCTCTCTCTCTACTAGCTCTTTGCATACCACGTTGCATGAATGGTGGGCTTTGTGTCACCCCTGGTTTCTGCATCTGCCCACCTGGATTCTATGGAGTCAATTGTGATAAAGGTAACAGTTTCTTTTTAAGAACAAGGTTCTTTTTAGTTTTTAAGTATTTGATTAAAAGAAGTATACTTACTTATATCATCACTCTTTATAACAGTGCTACATATAGGGTATATTACTTAGCTAGTTGCTATAATAACTTTAACCTTAACTTTTAGTGTAGCTTAACAAAATAGAAGTTTCTTTTCACTCACAGAGTGCTCTAGTATAAGAATACCTGGTCAGTGGGCAAGAGAGCTTTTCTCCATACAGTGACTCAAGGACCCGGGTGGCTTCCATCTGTGGTCCTGGATCCAGCCAATAAGCAGAGAGGAAGAGATTGGAATAGGCACTGCTTAAAAACAAAACAAAACAAAACTGGCTCAGAAGAGACTCACAAAACTTCCACACCTATTCCATAGGTCAGAATTAACCCCATGGTTCTACCTGGATATAGGCAGGAGAGATGTCATCCCTGGCTGAAGAGCTGTTTCTCACTGACAACTTTATGGGGGTGGGGAGGATCATGGATTTTTATGAACAACTAGCTGTCCCTGCCATGGGTTTTGGTAGGTCCTAAATTAGTTTTATAGGTGAGCTTCTAAGATGGAAATGAAATGACCTGCTCCAAATTGCATGACCTAGAAGTTCACTGACCCCACAACTCAATGCTCTGCTTACGGATCACATCTTTGAGAGATCTGGTCCCTCTTTCCTATGATGTTGTACCATAGCCAGATTTTACTCTCAGAAAGTGGATTCACATTTGGTTCTAAAATTATTGAATGATTCATACTCTTTACAAGCTACCTGTCTATTTTACCCAGTTCACATCTTTAATGAAAAAAATTAAATAATAATCAGCAAAGTACATATAGTTAATGAAATTTTCCTTGTGTTAAAAATGCTTATTGCATGAGTAGAGCACTATTTTTAAATAAATATATGCTCAAAATAGAATCAATATTATTTTTGAGAAATGTTTCTTTAGTGATAATGCAGTTAGTACCAATTAAGATTAAAATAAGCAGCTTTTAATAAAAATAAAGAAAAGCTAAAAGAAAAAGCCCCTAGGATGAGTCAGAATAATGATTTTGGTTTCCTGCTCTCTTCTGATATACAGAGTACTTTCATATAGTTATCTGATTTTATTCTCAACAACTTTATGAGATATGTAAAGTTTTATCCATCACATTCTCAGATAAATGTGGTTTATAAAGCTTGAGTAGCTTGATCCAAATTCGCCTCTTCCTCGGGGCCATGATAACACTCAGGTCTCGGTTCCTCCGCGAGGAACTCTGGAGCTACGCAGATAACTTGATCTGTCTGTGGCTCACGCTTTTCCCGTCTCTAAACTGGAAATTCAGCCATTGACCCCTGGTCCCCAACCTCTAAGCTAACTGAGATAACGTGTGAGAGCATCTCTACCTTTTATTTCTTGTAACCTTTTAAAACCAGAGCATTGGACTAAAAACAATTTTACAGTTTATATTTGTAGGGATTAAGCACTAATGACACTGATAATAATTAATAGCCAGTGAGTAAAATTCTTTATTGTGAATCTTCTTTTTACTTGTCTAAATTTAGCACTCAGCATCTCTGCTATTTCAAAATTGGGCATTTCTTGAAGCAGAATTAAACTCATGTTATCTTGAAACTATTAGGAAATAAAGCAAATCCTTCAGAGATTTGGATGAAGAACTCATGCATGAACAGGTTTAAAGAGACCATTTGTGAGGCCTGCTTATGCAGATGTGGCTGTTATTGGTGTAGTTTGTATAGAGTGCCTATCGCATTGTTTTTCTGATATGGTATGGGGTCACAAACGCTGCAAGTTCGCTGTTAAAGGAAAATATCTGTATTCCAGTATATTTTACACTCAGTAATATTTTACCTTTCAGATGAAAGATTTTCCTCCTTGTTAGGTTCCAATATTTTTTTGTTGCTCTTTTAAAAATCTCTTGAAATTCCACTTGGTCTCACTGGAGATCTGGAAACATTAAAAAAATAATTTGTTTACTACCTCAATGAAAAATGCCTTTATTGTCTAGGAGGGGGTGTAAAGCTTCTGAAATTATTGGCATGGAGCTGGACCTTAACACTACATTTAAAAAGAAAGATTAAAGATTAATTTTTGCTGGCTCTTGGGACATCAGGTGCAAACTTCAGGAATTGAGTAGTTTAGCCCTGGCCCAGTGTACCCACAGTTCCTGTGAAAGTTACTTATGATCTCTGGCTCGTTTTCTTAGTTAAGAATCATCACATAATAGAAATGTAAAGCAGCTTGGTCAGGACAGTAAAACACTCTGCAAATACTAAGGGTGTGGCCAAATTCTATAACCAACTTTGTCACGTTCTATAACTTTCAGATAAGCTCCCAGATTCTTTGCATTCTACACATTAGTAAGGGATAGTGCTCAGAGGGCCCTGGCCAAGTGGGCACTGATCCTGCTTTTTTCCCATCTCTCCTTATCCCCAGGAGAAACAGGGACAAAGAGGCAGATAGGACACATTCACAAACACAACTGTCCAGCCCTAACAATACTGGCACCAAGTGGCAAAGAGGAAGCCCAAAGAGCTGGTTCTCCTAAATCTGAATCTTAAATCCTACACCCAAATGCTGCTGTTCCTTTTTATATCAGGAAGCTTGATTTTGCCAAAGCGAGTACAGCATTGTCATAAGCTAGGAGACACTTAGGATTTTAAACAAAAAGCTTTATCGTTTAAGAAGTATGGTGTGCATAGAACATTCTAGTTGGGTTTCTTTTCTGCAAAGAAAGCATACTCTTGTAACTTTTGGATTTCCTTTCTGACTTTCCTACTGGAAGTTTACTTCAGCTTTTGTTCATCCATAGCCAACTTTGGCCTATTTTATAAAAGACAAGAACAAATAGGCCATATAACTGGAATTGCTGAGAATCCAAGCTCTTATTTTAAACTCTTTATAGAATGAGCCAACTTGTCTATTTTTAGATTTTTTTTCTCTCCTCCTGTCCCCATTTCTGTCTTCCTTCTTTTTTAGGTTCCAGTGAGTAGTCAAATTCCAGAAGCTGACACCAAGAGAAAGGGTTCAGTATGAATCAAACATATTTTACCTGGATAATCCCATTAATTGGACTCCCAGCTCTTCATCCCTCTGGCTGATGCTGCTGCCACTTCTCTGCCTGTGGGATCTCATGAGGGTTGACAAGTTGTCTTTCCCTGAATATTATTACTCTTTTCTCCAAACATCATAAAAATCTATTTTTAAAAAAATTCCAATGACATAAGACGAATCTCTGTTCTTATTCTGTAAAAAAGATGCTTTCTCCTTTGTCGGGCCCTAATACTTATGACTTCTCATCCTTTTATCTATTTCAGCTTTGAAAGTTTTCTCTTTGAAAGTTTTCTCCATTTTCCTCTTTCTTTATCTTAAAAAAAGGTGGGGGTGGGTGGGTTTCTAGTGTTTCCTATTAAGGGAGTAGATATTTGTAAGAAAATTTAAAAAGATCATTTTTTTACACACCGTACCTCTTTTCACAAATATGTAATGCCCTCTTAGTGGATACTATATAATGTGCATGGTCTGCTCTTCTGTTGTTGGAGTCTGCAAATGGTCAAGCAATCGGTTACAATTCTCGTATTTGTGAAGTGGCTTACTTACTACATAAGTAAACCAGCAAGTAGCAGATGCCTCAGAAGTATCACCGAACTTGTGATTATTTTTTTAGATTTAACCTACTGTCTAATGCAATACCCTGTTCTTCATTCTAACAGCAAACTGCTCAAACACCTGCTTTAATGGAGGGACCTGTTTCTACCCGGGAAAGTGTATTTGCCCTCCAGGACTAGAAGGAGAACAGTGTGAAATAAGTGAGTGCTGGTCTTCTTCATTCTCTTTGATCTTTGGGGACCTTAGAAACTCCATGTAACCCCTTCATTTTATCAGTGAGGAATCTGAAGCCCAGAGACAGTGAATAGCTTGTCTAAGGTCTCAGGCTAATGGGTTTTTTTCATTAGATTCAGCCCTCATTCATTTTGGCTAAAGGTGGAGCAAAGAGTGACACAGCTCAGCTCAGATGACTCAGAGCAAACGCTCTCTGACTCAGTTATGTCTGGGTTTGGGTTATTCAGCATGTAGCATTATTCTTGGTGGTTTTGTCCCCTTCTCACTGTTCAGAGCCCATAGTTTCATCCTAGAAATACAGACCTGAGCTTTGGGACAGCTAGGATTTGCTTATCTACCTACATGCATAGTTTTTTTCTCTGCCACATTTCCTAAACTAGACTGAGCCAAATAACCCATCTAAGAGAAAAAGATAGACTCAAGAAAAATGAGAAAAAGGGTGCACAGCAAAAATAAAGAATGAACTAATAACACATAACATGAATGCATCGTACAGATGTTAGGTAAAAAGAGCTAGACGCAAAAAGTGCATACTGTGTGATTCTATTTTTCTGAAGTTCAAGAACAGGCAAAACTAGTGGATAATGGTGGAAACCAGAATAGTGGTTGAGAGCACAAAGGAACTTTATGGGTTGCCAAAAATTCTCTATTTCTTGATTGATGGAGGGTCTCATGAGTGTTTACGTATGTAAAAAAAAAAAATTACTTGAGCTGTAAACTTAAGATGGAGACATGTTATGCCTTTACTATGTTTGTCATACTCTGATACAAAAAAAAAAAAATTAATGGTAGAATGTGGTAGACAATCATGGTTTTGGGAATCAGGATATCAAACTGCTTGTCTTGGCTCTGCCATCTACCACTTGCGTAACCCTCAGCAAGGCATTGAAGCTCTCTATTAAATTCAGGAATGAGCCCCATCCTAGACTGCCTTATGTTCCAGAAAACAGATAACATCAAAGCTCCACTAAGGAAGGTACAAAAACAATATGAGCACGTCGCCGAGGGCGCCATGTCCCTGCCTTCTGGAAGTTCTGGATATGGCAGTTTCATTTCCAGCTGTATTATATCTGTAAAACACCACTGTGTTTGGTACAGCCATAGTTTCTGAAGTCGTAATGGGTTCAGAATTAAATAATACTGACTTCCTATTTTAAATTTCAACCTCTAATTTATTTGCAGGTTTTTGTACTTTAATGAGTAGTAGATAAAGTGACATTTTTTTTTTTATAGAGCTCAAATGAAATACCTCTGAAGTTTCCATAGAATATGTAATTAATTGTCAGGATGTGGTTTTTGTTCTTTTAGTTACCCTGCCCTGATAAAGATATCTGTGAACTTACTCCCCTCAATTTTTTCCCTGTATTTACTCTCAGACTTTACATAGTTAGTTGGTTCATGTTTATGAATCTTTGTTCATGGGCTCATTTCTCATCATGTAAGTATGCCCTTTCATGTCTTAGGTTTATGACCTTTCCATTGGCAGAGGCAATATTTTCTATTTCTGTTTTTTTTTCCTAAGTGCACCAAAAATGTGGGTCTTTGAAAGCTCCTGATTGTCCCTATCACCAGTTATATTTAAATCCTTTTAGAAAACTTTCTCTTACAGGAATCACATTACTAGAAAAATACAGAAATGTATCTTATGTAGAAAAGTGCCTCTGCTGTAATAGAGACAAAAGTTGAATTATGTATTCTTATTTTTAAATTGAGATATAATTCACATACCATAAAATTTACCATTTAAAGTCTATAATTCAGTATATTCACAAAATCATGCAGCATCACTTATATCTAATTCCAGAACATGTCATCACCCCCAGAGGAAACCCTGTACCCATTAGCAGTCACTCCCCATTCTTCTCCCCAAGATCCTAGAAACCACTAACCTACTTTCTATTTCTTTAGATTTTCCTATTCTCGATAATTTTATATAAATAGAATCATGTAATATATGGCTATTTGTGTCTGACTTCTTTCACTTAGCATGATGTTTTCAAGGTTCCTCCATGCTGTAGCAAGTATCATTACTTCCTTTTAATTGCTGAATAATATTCCATTGTATGGATATACCAACCACATTTTGTTTATCAGTTCATCAGTTGATGGACATTTTGTTGTTTGCACTTTGGGGCTATTATGAACAATGCTGCTATGAACATTCATGTACAAGTTTTTGTGTGAACATATGTTTTCATTTCTCTTGGGTGTATGTGGAATTGCCAGACCATATGTTAACTCCGTGTTTAATTTTTTGAGGAACTGCCCAGCTGTTTTCCAAGGAGGCTGTACCATTTTACATTCCCACCAGAAATGTACAAGGGTTCCAATTTCTCCACATCCTTGCCAACACTTGTTACTTGTTGTCTTTTTTTAATTAAAATATGTTTTCTAATGTTATTTATATTTTAATTTCTCTTGGCCTCTATCAGGATTGATATCTTCTCAAATTTTATTCTGACTTGATTATGAGAAACACTTGCAGGTTAACAAATAAGACCACGCAAATTATTTATACTGTATTATAAATGGGTTTTTAAAATAACTTAATGAGTTCTTATTATTATATAAGTTCTCTGTAAAAAATTTAAAATACTGGCTAAAACAATTAAAAATCATCCATAATCCTAAGATCCAGAGATGATTGTTGTTGGTACTTATTGTAAACCTTTTTAATCTTTTCTCTATATGAAACAGTACCAAATTTAAGTTATCCCACAATCTGATGGGTGGAGGAAGTCTAATGTCTTTATTAATTGTCAACACCTTATGTCATTATTCTCACTGGACTCATTCACTGGTTACAGTAAAAATGCTAACTGCTTAAACTTAGTCAAGTCTGTTTGTCTTTAGGCAATCCTTAGTCTTTTTTAGGAAATATTTCAAGTTGACTCAGTTTTCCACTGTTCGATGGATAGAATTTGGTTGCAAAATATTTTCAGGAAAAAGAAGTCAATATCAAAGACATTTACAGGATTCTGAATTTTAAAACAATCAACTCTTCATGAGGTTTTGGCTTCATGAGGTTTGATCTATGAATGAACTTCTCACAAACTTTTGCCTGCAGTCACATCTCTGTTGTGTGATAACCAGTAGAGAATGTCCCCCTTCCTGGCTGCAGAGAGCCTAAGAGGCCTCATTTACTAAGAAAATAAAAAGACCCATGGAGTCAGTGAAAAGGTTCTCTCCACCAGTCATTCTCTGCATTGTCCCTAGTTACCAAGTTCGCTTCTCATAGAACATGGGGAAATTTGGGCTCACTGAGTATTTCACAATAAATACTCTATATTTTCTATCATATAATTATTGTCTCACATCTTGCTTACTTAGAAGACCTCATTCTGCATTGCAGTATACTGTGATATGATCCAAAGCTGTGTATATGATGAGGTCAGATGTTTCTTCAATGCAAAAAGAAATTCAGAGTTAGGTACTTCTTTTCTTTAGGTAAGAGTTGGGATCTCGACCAAATGGTAAATGCTATACTGTGTATCTAAACCTAGAAAAAAGGACTCTTTTGGATATTTAATGGTCAATGAAAAGGTGTTATTCTATTAGTAAGGTTGTTTTAACACCTGTTTCTGGGACATCCCACCATCAGAAAAATCTAAAGGTCTGACATTCTGGGTTTTTGAGAGACTCTAACATTTCAGTATTATGTCAATATTGTCTCCACCATGACTAAATTCTGCTTTGTCCAATTTATATATGAAGAAAGTTCTTTAGGATAAGTAAAAAGAAAAGTGTGTTTTTAGCAAAATGATTTTCATATGGAATTCATTTCATGTTTGTCGAGCATAGTGCTTGCCAGTAAAATATATAGTTCACTTCTTTCAAAGCTTCATTTGGCCATTAAAAAAAAAAAGAGCTTAAAGAATGAAAGGTGGGTTGTTTTAGGATAAAGATTTCATTTCTTCTCCTTATGTATTGAGGCCTTTGTAATGAATGTTCTGCTAAAGTAGGAAAAAAATAAATAAAGAACAAGAACAATAATAACAAAGCATCCAAACTCTTCCACTACCAAAATTTAATGGCTGTTTGCTCTCTTTGCAACATCATTATGCCAGTTATAGGATGCGGTTTCATCTCTGGGTGAACACCCCTTTATCTTCTACTTCTTCAAAAAATTCAACCTTAGGATGGCAAATTCCAGATTACAAAAAAGGAATAAGTAGCTTCTGGAATAAGAAGAAAATTATTACATAATTTTTACATTTAATGCCTTATCCTAGCTCTAAAATCCTGTGATTCAAAGATCTGTGAAAATATTAGCAATATTCATGTGGCACACAGTGAAAGAAAGAATGATGTATTATTGGGATCAGAGACATTCCCAGCAGTGTGGTCTCGGGCACATTTTGGGCCCCATCTCATATCCTCGGTTAGCCTTTCACTCCAGCCACTGCTACGACAACCTGTTTTGCACATGTATAACCTGATTGCACCTCATCTTAGCTGTTGCATACTTCTCTCACTTTCCACCAAGAGACTCTGCTGAGTCCTAAAAATATACATATATAGCCTGTACTCACACAGTTGCAAAATGAAAACGCAAGGAAGTTTTCCCATGGTGCTACCCTTGACCAGTGGGAGACAGTTGCTGATAAATAAATGTTCCCTTCTACCTTCTTGTAGACAGCTTGAAGGTGCCATCTACATGGCTCCTCAGAAGGACCCAGCAGGATGGAGCCCAGTTGCCGCAGCGATGGCCCACCCGCAAACATACTTTTGTAGTGGCTTTCCCTCCTTCCCTGTTTCATTCTTCCATTCTCTTTATCCTGTTTCTTAGGATCACTTTCCTAAATAAACTATCGACATGTAAGCCTGTTTTCTAGAGAATATTAGGCTATGACAGATGTCATCAGGTACTGGTATAGGCCTGTTTTCAGAAGAAGTGACATTCGAAAATCACAACTCAGAGAAAAGATCATTTATAGGAAAAGATCATTTCTATATTAATTTTTAGTAAACTTAAATTGCTAGTGTTTACAAATCAGTTAAAATATTCTGTTTATAAAAAAAGTAATGTAAATACAGCTTTCGAGTAACTCATTTACTGTAAAAGATAAATAACCAAAATCATAAGAATACTAGCCTGTTTGTCCTAAAAACAAAACTCAAACAATATCAAAGTCAGATTAAATCTGAAATAAGTGGAAATAACCACCATTTAAAAGCATTTATCCTCTCAAAGCCTTGCAGATTTCTTTGAAAAATGTGATTACATCTGAATGAAGCATCGAGTTCCTTACTTATATGCATTCTTGTCTGTTTCAGGTAAATGCCCACAACCCTGCCGAAATGGAGGTAAATGCATTGGTAAAAGCAAATGTAAGTGTCCCAAGGGTTACCAAGGAGACCTCTGTTCAAAGCGTAAGTATCCCGTACACATAATCAGTTTGGGTTACGGAATAATTAAAGTAGCAGCAGTCTTGGACTGCATGACTTCTGTGCCTACTGCATGTTGCCTAGACATCATAATTAACCTTTCTTCACTGACGTATGTGTTTCCTATATGTAGACCAAAGATGTATGAAATCCACACATGTAAAAACTGAGACACATTCACACACGAAACTGAACTTTTTAACCATTAGGAGTTTTCTTCGGGAAAATTAACTTCCATTGCCAAGCAGTTTCAACATCCTGCTGAGTGTCTTTTGTGAATGAGAAGCATCAAGTTTAGTTTAAGATTACTCTCAGAGCTTTTTCAGTAAATCCCAAACTGACTTGTAGCTAAAGATTAACTTAGAAAAAAAGAATAAGGGGATGAAGCCAAAACTAACACATTCTAAAGAACTACAGGAAAAACAGCTGTGTAATTCTGTTGAAAAATGAAAGCTCAGGAAACATTCTTTTTATCTCCTTTGATTCTAGCTGTCTGCGAGCCTGGCTGTGGTGCACACGGAACCTGTCATGAACCCAACAAGTGCCAATGTCAAGAAGGCTGGCATGGAAGACACTGCAATAAAAGTGAGTGGGAGCCATCTGGGGAGCCGGCCTCTTTCATGTCTGTTTCTTGGCCCCAGAGACTAATAGACAACATATAACTCAGCCCTGCTTTCGTTTCAGACCTCCTCTGCCTATTCTCTCCCCATGCTTCCTCCTGTCACCCTCAACTCTCTAAATTTTAGAGTTCAAGCTTTAGAGGGTAAAGAGAATGGATCATTGTAATATATCACCACATTTGTAAAATATCACCACAAATATTTTCTAGGTTAAATTAGTAAAACAGGTTGATTTGATAACGCAAGAAATGACAAGTAAAAGTAAGATTTTAAGTCGAATGTGGAATTAGTATCTGATTTTATCATTCGAGATTTACCAACTAGCACATAAAACATTCAGAGTTTCGTTCTTTAAAATCTTTAGATTGTATTGGTTATGGTGTGTTTTAAATGAGTTCTTTTGAGGGAAATTAAAGGTCTATGAAGTATGGGAGAGATGTTATAATTGAGTTGCATTTTTTCCAAATTTACAATCTAAAATGAACTAGCTACTTAGATAATAAACCACTGGCCTGTTTTATACACAAAATGAACCTTGCTGAATGCAACCATTTCATTTTGATTGGCATCTTCTCTGTACTAAGCACGAATCCAGGCACTGGGGACATAGAGTGAACAGACAGAAAAGGCTCTGCCTAGTGGAGCCTCGGTTTTAGTGGGAAGGACAGCCAATTAGCAAGTGAACCAAATAAATAGTGCAGTTTGCATACACCTGGCAGCCAGAACTCAGTTTCTTGAGCGTGGACCCATGGTCCACTTTTCTTTGAGGAAAAGGAAGACTTCAGTCTTACAACACCCTTCAATAACAGAAGTCCAGGTTGTATCTCCGAAATAATGGACACAAGTTGAACAAATCATTTACTCATCAGATGTTTTGCTAGATCAAAGGTCTCCAAAGGGAGGTACATGGAGTCCAGTGGATGTGGAAATGATCGGAAGGATGTTGAGGAAAAATAATAGTTTTAAAATATATTTTATATTATTCTATTTACATTTGTGTACATGCATATGTACTATATAAATATTTTTACTTATATATCTCAATCTCAAATTTCTTATTTTGTGCATATTTTATAATGTTCACATATTCTTAGGTACATATATAATACATTTATATATAGGTATACATGTTTGTTTGTTTGTTTATTTATTTATTTATTTTAAGATAGTTGGTGTCTGGTCTAGGCTGCACTAAGCCTAGATTATTCTTTTTCACCTACTGAATTGATTACATAGTAGATTGAATTGGCTTCAAGTGGGCACAGCTTAACAAGAAGTGTGGCTCCTCTGGAAAACGGTTCCCTTACCCAGGTGGTAATGATTGAACGGCATCCCAGTTAGGAAATACCTACCAGGAACTCTTTCGACCAAAAGACCTATAGAAAACTAACCATTTCTAGAGCTGTTTTGGAAAAGAGTAAACCGAACTCTTTATTTTACCCTCAACCTGAGTTTTGGCACAAAATCGGAGAAGTCCTCAGGCCTGGGGTGAGGCCAGACCATACATCCCAAGGCTCTATTATAAATGTTGCCTGGGACTCAAATTGGGAGCTTGGTGACCAACAAGAGTGATGGCAGGACAGCACAAGGGGCACTGTTTCTGCTGACACACGTAGTTACTCTTCCAAAATGAAGGCAAGTTAGGGGTCATCATGGAGTATAGATGAGCAATTCTCACAGGTCTGCCAGTCCCCAGATAGCATCCACACTTGCAGACCATGCTGCTGAAAGCTTCTGTCATCAGTGTACCTCCTCAGCTCAAGGCACTGCATGTCAAGAAGATGCCCTGGTGCTTGATTAAAATACAAACGTGCTTTCAGGTTGAGGCCACCCAGCCACTTTATATATTAGCTAAAAGAATCAGGCAAAAAGAATGAGGTTTGTTTTGACTGAAGGGAGGTGACAAGGAAGCTCTAATGCACAAGAGTTCTAAGAACAGATTCCCAGTAGGGTGACACGTTGGGAGGTCCCAGGCACCCAGACATCTCAGTGGGGAGGAGTGTACTGGAGACAGACTTCTCTGCTTTGACTCACCCTCACCAGCAGGGAGGTTTGGGCTTCATGGGTGGCGGGGAAAGCAGCAGGGTAGAGATTTACTTCAGCACATTGTTGGCTCATGTTTTGGCCATTCCATGAGCTACTAGCCTATACACTAACAATTCAAAGAAACACATTCAGGAACAAAGCATTCTGTTCTCAGTAGTTATTAATGGCATGCTTGCATATAAAAACCATAAGGAACAAATGAAATGCCAAACTTGACACTGATGCACAGGAAGATGGAGACAAATTTTTACAATGTGATTGCTGTCTTGGATGACTTATAGGAAATCAATAAGAATAAATCAGTACCCCGAGTACCTCCAAAAGTTCACAAGAAGGAGCAAGGCAAGTCTCAAGTTGTGTAATTCAGTGTTACACTCTACTTAATGACAACTGAGCTAGAAATGAATAGATGTCCACCTAGATCCAAACTCAAATCCCCATTGATAAGGAGTCAGTTCAAATCATAACCCTTTCTCTAATAATTATAATGGAAGCTCTTAATTCTTACAAAATTTCTATTTTGTGTAAGTACAATAGCCACGCCCAAGCATGTGATCTACATGAAGAGTGAAGGTTGCTATTTTGAACTGGATCAATATAGTCGGAGCAGGTTTTGCAATGCAATGAAAAGGATCAATGATCAAATCCTCTGCCTTACATTCAAGACCTCAGTGCTAGATCCTAGCAGCCCTTGGGTGGAGAATATCCTTCCATTCAATCACATTCATCCAAACTTTGCATCAAGAGTTTCTGCGTGGCCAAAATACGTAGTGAGTCAGATATTTCATGGAAACCAGATTTGATGGAGTTAGTGAAATAGGTTTCTTTTAACACAGATCTTGAGGCCATAACATCTTTTCAATCAGGTAGCTACTTGTGGTCGCTGTGGTCTTTCACTCTGGGTTGAGAAGGGAAAATAGATTTTATTTGAATGGTTAATAACGAATCTGAAGAGCCTGTTTTTGTAGTTTCTTTTCTTTTAAGCTGTGAATAATTTTGCAGGGTACGGAGCCAGCCTCATGCATGCCCTGAGGCCAGCAGGCGGCCGGCTCAGGCAGCACACGCCTTCACCTAAAAAGGCGGAGGAGCGGCAGGATCCACCTGAATCCAATTACATCTGGTGAACTCCGACATCTGAAACGTTTTAAGTTACACCAAGTTCATAGCCTTTGTTAACCTTTCATGTGTTGAATGTTCAAATAATGTTCATTACAGTTAAGAATACTGGCCTGAATTTTATTAGCTTCATTATAAATCACTGAGCTGATATTTACTCTTCCTTTTAAGTTTTCTAAGTACATCTATAGCATGATGGTATAGATTTTCTTGTTTCAGTGCTTTGGGACAGATTTTATAATATGGCAGTTGATCAGGTTAAAATTTTGTCTTTTCAGTGTGTAGTTGGCAAATAATTTCCAAAATTACAATGCATTCATGGTGTCAAGGGCTTAGGGTTACATTAGAGAAAGTACATGGAACAAATATGCATAAATCACAAGGGTTTGGATGAAGCAGTTAATGGTGCTGAAGTTACAGCATTTCAAATTTTATTGTCATGTATTTAGACATTTTCATGTTTCTTAAATTGCCCTTATTTTTAAACTTTCAATACAATATATTTTGACCTTACTATGATTCCAGAGAACTCACTATTAAAAGAAAAGAAATAACACTGTGGTAGTGGCATTTAAACAATATAATATATTGTAAACACAGTAAAATAGGGAATATAATGTATGAACTTTTGACATTGGCTTGAAGCAATATAATATATTGTAAACAAAACACAGCTCTTACATAATAAACAATTTATACTGTTTGTATGTATAAAATAAAGGTGCTGCTTTAGTTTTCAGAGTGTTGTATGGTATGGTCTTTGCCTGTGCAATCTTATGGAAATAAAGTTAGTTGCAACTGAGCCATGGTTAAAATTGCTGCACCGTTAAAGAGAGAAGCTTTTCCATTCTCTGACCCTGTCCTAGCTCTCCAGACTCATGTCTCTCTCCCATCTCTCTATCTCTACTCTAGCCATGCTACACAACACTCTGTTGCCACTGCCTGCAGGGCTTGTATTTATGTAAGCTCTTAGCTTCGTTGTCATTTCTTTCAAGAGGTCTTCTCTAAGTCTAATGTGTTAAATATTCCGTTAGTGGAAGACTTTCTAATAGTGTCAGGATGTCACAAATAGAAAAGTGCTATCATTTATCAAAAATTTGTTGGTTTCCAAGAACATTATGTGTTATAATCCTATGCAACGGGTGTCATTTTGCCCTTATGCAGGTAAGAAAACTGAGTCATGGAGACATCAAGCAGTTTATCCAAGATCACACATGATAGGGTATGGTTTCAAGATAGGGACAGATTGCAATCCATGCTGTCTGACTCTGAAAACTGAATGCTCTGCTATTCTTTCTCTTTCCTTTTTCTCAGCAAATACAGTAGAAGGCAAAACTAGGTAGCAACTTTCCAACATATTTTATTCTCATTTTCCCAAGGAAATGTGGACTTTATTTCACAGATATTCTAAGGTCTACACATTTTTTTATGCTAGAGAGTAGCAATGACCAGTTATATGATCTGGGAAAGTGAAGTCTGTTACAGGAATTGATCAAAGAAGAGGCTGGAAGCAGAGTGAACAAATCTTCTGGTGCTAGACCACAGGAATCTTTCTCTAATTAGACAGAGTCTGGAGTGTCAGCCTATGGTTGCACAAACTTGGCAAAGTTGGTCAGGAGCCAGGGAGCTAACCCTGCGATCTTAATATGAGAACCAACTTAAGACTTTTAGGTAAAAATATAATTGCATGATAATGAGGATATAAGCGACAGAAAGTTAAATATGAGGATAGGATGATAATATAATAATAATAATAGCTAAGCCTTATATAGTGCTTAGTTTATTCTAAGCACTTTACTTATATTAACTCATAGATGAATAATAGAATAGTGAGAAATTAGACTGAAAGCAGAGTAACAAACTGCAATGGTCTAGGTAAGTCATCTCCGAATCGTTTTGATTGCACACCCCATTAGAAATATTTGAGAACATAGTCCTATGTATATATGACTATTATTTATTTACATGTATAACTACTAATATATGCATTATAAAGGCAAGAAGTGTTAAAAAGAAGAGATAAAAGTATAAATAGAAGCTCTACTATTTTATTCACTTACTTGAAAGATGATTTTACATACACACTGGAGTATATCCACTCTCTAAACCCCACCCTCCATCCTTCCACTCCCCCCCTCCCCCCTCCGTGGGATGCCTCAGGTAAAAGGGAGAGAGAGATAATAGGATCTGAAATGACTTTAGCGTCAGAGAGGAGAGTTTGCACTCAAGAGAGATTTCAAATCTTAAGCAGGGGACTAGATGACTGATTGAATTTAGGTGTTAAAAAGAGAGAGGAATCTGGACACTGAGGCTAATGACTAAAGAGGAACAAGTATGGGTGGGGGGACAGTTTCTAGAGATGTCGAGTTCAGTTTTGAAGATATTGAGTTTAAAGTGCCTTTGGGACATTTTGGTGGAAAATGCCTGGTAGGCACCTGGAAATACAGTTAGGAGGGGAGGCCAATATTTTATTAAGAATTAGTTATAAATGAATAATACTAATTTCATGTTGAATTACTTTTAATAAAAAATATATATAATTGTTTCTGTGAGGTACAGTATAATTCACTTGTGTTTTGTTGTGTTTTTAGATTCTATATATAGTTAAAATGCCTTGCTGCCTACCTATGTATCTGTTTATTTGTATAACGATATGGCCTTTATTATTTGGCAAATTGATGGAGCACTTCCTCCCTCTCCTTCCCCCCATAACCATATGTATTATGAGTTTTCATCCAAAATATACCCTTTGGTTATTTTGTTATGCAGAATCATAAAAATAGAGGCCAGCTCTTAAAACAAAAGCCAATAATATAGGATATGAAATACTTAGTACTCCTATGAAGTTATCACAAAAGAGGAAGAGGAAGAAGGAGAAGGAGGAATAAGAAGAGGAGGAGAATATTTATATAAAATACCTCTAAACAGTAGTTTAAAAGTTAAAATAGTAAGAAATTAAGGTTAGACTGAAATGTATACCATTAGACAAGAGAGGATGAGTAAGAAAAACGAGTCAAATGGAAATAAAGGATAGATCATCAAATGGATCCAGGAGGGGACTCCCTGCACAGTTGTGAGAAGCAGACTGTAAATTTAGCTCTAAGCTCTGCTCTAGTCACCTCAAACAGGAAACCAAGACTCGTTATGAATCACAAAGACCATAAACACAAAAACAAACTAGTTGCTCAGGAGAAGTTAAACTATACAAGGAATTTATATTTGGGCTGGATCAAGACGTGTAAGAAATGGAAAGCTACTTTTTGACATCCCTTCAAGTTGATATTCTTTAAAATATTTCCTATACATTTATTTATAGAGGAACTGCACTAATAAGAGGTTAAAAAACAACAAAGGGGGCTCACGGAGTTCCACTTCTTATCCACCATCTCAGGCAATTTGTCTCTGACCCAAAAATTCTATGCCCTTCCCAGCAAGAAAAAGCTCTCCAGTTAAATCCAGCCAAGTTACTCAGAGGAAAGTTTATTGAGCATATTGTTATTTGAGCATGCTCCTTGAAATTAACACCTCCCCAAGTGACTTCTCGAAATACTCCCTTCAACCATACGCAGCACTCCTTTTGAAAAATAGTTTTAGTAACTAAATTTTTTCCCATCTTATTCTATGTCCATTAAGCCTTATGACACAATTTTAGCTTGACACAATAGGCATAGCCACAAATGAGCTAGCCCTTACTCTGCTCCAACTGAGAGCAGAGAGCAACATTTCCTGTAGGTTCTCGTAAAGAGGTAAGAGTGCCATATAACACACAATGCTCTCAGTTACACAGACAGAGTAATAACAAATAGGACTGTTTCCATATTCTTCAAGAAGGCACAAATCATCACAATAAAGTACAGTTTAATAAAAGCATTTCTACCGAAGTAGGGGAGGGGAAAGGTATACTGGGAGGTGAGCAATTTTTAAATGGGGTAAATGAGAAACATGGCTATTTCAGAAGAATTTCCTGAGGCAATAAAAAGGAAAGAAAAGGAAAGAGAACAAATGACTATCCAAAGACAGGAGTGTCGTCATCATAATTTTTAAGCAGTTTATGCAAGTGGTACAAATATAAAAATTTAATAAGTATATTGAATAAACGTCCTCCATATGGCTCACTACAAAAAAATAGAAACCATATTCAGGAAACTGACATCATAAAACAAAATATTCAGGTGTTCAATAAGAGTTTTTAAAATTCTAATGTGAACTCCATATGTAAATTGATCTTACACCTGTTTACTGGTTTAGTGTCAATAAGAGTATAAAAATGACAAATGAAAAACAATTTTTATTAAGCATCAGCATTGTAGGATTTTTCCTTGGTAACACATTTCCATTCTTAATCATATTCAGTTTGCACAACTTTTAAATTACTTGGCATTTCTCAAAAGTCTAAACCAATAAAAAGCTACTATGAGATGACAAATAATCCATAAAATCCACAGAGGGATCATTGAAAGTTGACTCACTGCAAGGTGAAAACCCAGCTTCCTACTCCAGTGGACATGACACCGGACGTCCAGCCTGGAGCATAGTCCTGAGGCTGAATTAGAGGGCATGGCTGGCAGAGAAGAGCAAGAGGTGAGCAGGGAGCCTTGGTCAGCTATAACCCAGGAGAAGGATGAGCTACATAATTTGAGGGGCCCAGAGCAAAGTGAAAATATGAGGCCCAATGTTCAAAAGGCATTAAGAATTTCAAGATGGTGACAGCAAAATATTAAACCAAGCCTGTAGTCCTTAGTGTGAGTCCCTGTGCAACTGCATAGTTAACACATCCATGAAGCTGGCCTTGTCCAGGAGCAAGTTCTTAGGTCCATGCACAAGAAAGTTTAGGTAAAAACATCTGCTTCGTCTTAGGCACTGGCCAAATGAGCTCTTCCTTGCCTTTCCGGGACCTCTCAGTTCCAGCCTCATGGCTGACTATAAGAACCCAAGTCTTGAGAATGGAAGAATCATTAGCCATCAAACCAGCTAAACCAGTGACCATTTACTGAATTTCTCTTGTCTAATTTATTGCAAAAATAGGAAAGAAAGTAGAGGGCAAGTTAAGGGAACAAAATTTATTGCCCTATGCTTCAATCCAGTCAGGTTCTTTGAACCTCAGTTCCTGCTTAAGAAAGAAAGAATTTGTAACTTTAAGTTTATAGCTCACAAGGGAAAGATATTTTTTTTCAGAATTCTGTGAACAATCCATTTTAACCAAAAAGATAATCTTGGTTTATTCCAATTTATAACTGCTGTTTTTTATTAGAAGACAGAAAGGCAGAAACCTGGCTGGAGTTGGGATCTTAAACCTTGTGACAAAAATTAAGTTCATCTCCACCCATGGAAGCTTGATTTAATGAAGAGGCTTATGACACTCTCCAGAAACCCCAAAGACAAATGTCTCCAAAGCCCAAATGAGTCTTGCCTCACTTCAAGGAAACACCCAAAACTAAAAAGCAAATCTGTGATTTGTTTTCCTACTTCGTAAAGATGAATATTTGCTCAGAGTTTGCATTTGAGCCTATAACACAATGCACTTTGAGAAGGAGCAAATGCTGCCTGGGCAGAAGCAAGCCAGCCACAGGCACCTAGTCCCTTGGGCACGTTGTTGAATAGTGAATCCTTGGCTCATGTAACAAGAGCTAAACTCCAAGTACCCGACTGGACTGGAGTTTGAAAGCTGCTTTGCTTTTCAGTCATTTGCATAGTCTGCCCTGGCTTGTTTATTTGGATTACGTACTACCTTGCTTTTAAACCAAAACCAGACTGAGAAGGCAGCTTCAGAGTAACAAGCCGAGGTGAGCCTTAAGGCTGCAGCCATCCTGGCTCCACATTTAAGCCATCCTTGAAATGATGATGTGAACACAGGTTATTCCATGACAACTTGTCTCGATCTAAATGAGTAAAAACGTACTAAAGGAAATTACTACAGCAGTTGTGACTTTAGAAGAAAAAAAATGACCTTTGAAACAGACCATCAGGTTGAAATTGAAGCAAGTTGCAGCTTCCCTGGCTTTGCCAAGTGTCCACGCTTTTACATGTGTGCCAACCCAAAATTAACATCTTATGGAGGTGCATTATTGAGAGTCCTAGCAGAATGAAGTAATAGGAGAACCAATAAGGTGGCTTTCCAGTAATGAACAGTATTAGCCCAACACAGAAGTAGCATTCCAAAGTTTTTAGAGAAACTTTCTGTGGAAAATGTGATTCACAGCATTCTCTGTGAAGAGGTTATTAATTCAAACGAGACACTGAGGCTAGAGTTTGCTAAAGATCACAAAACAATCTAGAAGTAATAATAACCCTGGTGTGGGGATTCCAAAATGGTGTCCTGGAGAACATTAGTGGCTCAAGATGTTAACAGGCATTATATAAAAACAGGATTTGGGGGTCAAACAAGTCTAAGAGATGGGAAGTTACACTAAGTTAGGGAGCCATCTTTACAGTAGCATCACTCAGAGCCTTTACTTTACTACTGCACATCATACATCTCAAAGAGGGCATTAATATGCAGCATTGCCCAAATTTACTTGATCAAAGAGAACTTTGTTTTTTCCCTAAAGCATTTCCCAGAAATAAAATTCCACACAGCACATTTTGGGGAGCAGAGATTGAAGTTTCTGAAGGTGGGTCCATTTTTTTTTACAGATTTTTTGATGTTATCCTATCTGCTCAAAGCTAATTCAAGGAAAACTAAAACTTGTAACTTGTGCAACACAGAACTTCTAGTTTAAATCGCAAATCAGTTGGTTTTAGGTAATTTGTTTATTTTTCTCCATGTATTAATATTGTTGAAAACATTTCTTAAAAAGATGAGTTTCCATGTATTTTAGAGATTAACCAGGCACTCTAACCTAACCTCAGCTTCACTACCACACACCAGGGTAGCACAAATGAAGAAATTTTACTTGTAATAAGTAAAAAAGAATAAACCCCCATCTCAAATGTTTGAAACCTTCCAACTTAATAGGAAACAGAATGGAGATGGACAAGATATCCTCTTGTTCTCTCATAAATCTGTGTCTTAGACTCAAAATAGATGCTTACTGGATTGGTTCATTTAAAAAATAATTATATTCCCTTTTTCTAAAATTCTAGACTCATAATCACCAGCCATCTCCTCTTGGATTGTGAAATCCAACAGAAAAATATCACTTATTGAACAAATGCTTTTGGGTCCTTCAGGAGACAACCCTATTGAGGGAAGCCTCGCACCTTGCTCCATCCAGCTGGTATTTTCGCATATGAATGGATTTTTTTTTTTTTTAATGAGCCAAAATGCCACTGTCTGCTCAGGTAACAAAGAAATGGCCTTGGAGAGAAACTCTAAAAATTGTTCTTTTATACAACTATTATAGTGATTTTTTTTTTTTTAATCTCTGGAAGATCCTAGGACAGGCTTTTGAAATTGGACATCTACTATTGTCAAATTGCAGTCTAACAGGATTACAGGTTAGTCTTGGGTCTCAAGTTACAAGTTATAAAGATGTGAAGACCATCATTTGGAGAAACACAGTTTGTAACATATACTCTAACAACCTCTTTGGGGCTCCAAAATATGAAGGTAACTACTTCGCCATGTACAGAGACTGGTGCACACAAAACAGTACTCAATAAATGTCTGTGGTAATGGTGGTTATCACTCTTTAAATATGAAGAAAATGAAAAGATAAATAGTCAATAATCATTTGAAAGGAAATTCAACCTCACTAGTTAGCACTCAGATAAATGCAAATTTAAACCAAAATGGGATATCATTTTTCAGTCACTCCAGCACAGTACAAAGCATTAGAAAAAATGTGAAGCAATGGACATATCCATCCACTGGTAGTGGAGATATAAATTGATACAACTGAGTTGGAAAGGAGTTTCACATTATCTTGAAAAGTTGAGCATACACATCCTCTATGACCCAGCAATTTCATCCCTAGATATATACTCTAAAAAATTTTGCATATAATGCCTCAGGAATCATAAGCAAGAATGTTTACAGCCATGTTGTTTATAATACCAAAGAGTTAGAAACAACCCAACTGTTTATCTACAAGATACTGGATAAACAAATGATGGTATATACGCACAAGAGAATACTATACACTAGTACAAACTAATGAACTACAGCTGTAGAAATCAAATATAGTGAATTTTAGAAATATGATGTTGAAGTGCAGGAGGCTATAAACAATATGACTTTATTTTCAAAAGGGACAAAATTAAATAATATACCATTTTGGGACACAAAAAGGCAATGGTTTCTTTGTGAAGATGGTGAGGAATGAGATTGGGAGGCACCCATCAAGATTTTAGAAGAATCGATGATGTCCTATTTTAGAAGCTGGGTAGTAGGTTCAAGAGTGTTTATTTTATTTCTCTAAATAGATTCTCTTGTATGCACAAATTACTTCTAATAAAAATGAAAATAAATAATAATATTCAAAACAGAAAAATCAATAAGGAATATGATCAGGTGATCTCCAAAAGAAGAGATGTCAATGCATAACATACTGATTTTTAAATCTTCAGATTTACTAGCAATCAAATAGTTGTGAAATTTTTTACTGTGCATTTTTAAAATGAGTAACATTTTAATCAGATTGGCAAAGAATTTTTTTAAGTAGTACTTAATGCTGTGTTAATGCAATGAGATGGACATAGTCATACTCTGCAGCTAAAAGTGTAAATCAGAACTTTCTAAAAAGCTATTTAATGATATATATCAAAAATCCTTAACTTTTGTTCCTTTTACTCAGTATCAAAAAATCACAAAAGATTTAGTCAAAGGTTTAGATTCAATACGGCATTGTGCACAATACCCAAAATGCAAAACATTTATCCATTCATTTGATAAATATTTGTAGAGCACCTATTATGTACCACATAGTGTTTGGGGTACTTGCAATACATTGGTGAGCAAAATTAACAAAAATCTCTACCCTGGTGGAATTTAAATTATAGAGGGAAGAATAGATAATAAACAGCAAACTTACTAAATAACTAAAGTAAAATAATACATGACAAAATAATAAGTGCTGTTATAAAAGAAAAGAAAAGAAAAAGCAGAGGAATATAAGGGAGATCAGGAGTGGCTGGAGGGGAGAAGCAGTTTGCTTCATTAAGAAGATAACTCACGAGCAAGGATTTGAAGGAGGTGAGATATCCAGGTAGCGGGTCCTTGGGCATTCCAGGCAGAGGGAACAGCTCATTCAAAGGCCCAGGGGCACAAGATTGTATATTAATTAGAGAAACAGTGGAGAGTCCAGGATATCTGAAGTGGCCTGAGCAGGAAAAGGAGTAGGAGATGAAGCCAGAGACTAGGAGGTAGGTGTAAGGGGGCTCAAAAAACTTAAGCTTTTCCTCTTAGCAAAACCAGGGAACCCTTGCAGTATTTGGAGCAGAGAGCCTTGATGTGACATATTTTTAAAGTTTCCAAATGTTTGAACAATAGGAAAATAACTAAATAAATGACAATAAATCCTGTACTTTTTTTAATAGTAGAAGCTTAGAAAACATTTAGTGAACAAAATAAGTATAATGGAATATTATGCAACTTTTAAAAGTTATAATTTCAAAGAATATTCAGTGACAAGGAAAAATGCTTATCATACACAGTAAATGAAAAATCTGATTAAAAAATTCTATGTAAATTATAGCTCCAATTTTGGATATATAGCTAAATAGACAGATAACAGAAAAAATAGATTAAAAACTATAGTGAAATACCATCAAATATGAAATAGTTTTAAGTGGTATTTGTAGGTGTTTTTATAGTATTTGTTATACTTTTGAATTTCTATAATATTAATGTATTACTTTTATAATCAGAACAATAAATGCAATTTTTTAAAGCTCTGCCATAACCACATGGTATTCTTTATGAATTCTATGTGATGGGCAGAAAATACATCCATTGATCAAAATTATTAGATATTTTCTAGGTTCCCTGGAAAATAGAAGGTATTTGATATTCATTGGCTGAATTTAGCTGCAGGCAGCCTGCAGTTCATCAATGTGGCTGCCGCCAGTAGTTCAATAAATTCATTGGAATCACTACAGAAGAATTTCTAGTGGAATCATGGAAACAATTTGGCTAGTAAAAAACAAATGATTAAAAAGTCATTACATTATCTACAGAGGCAGGAGAAGAATCGCCTAATTTAACCACGAAAGTCACTACAAAAGACCAAAATAATTACAGTGTAAATGGATACCCAAAATAAGGGAATCATTTGATTTTAATGATACCTTGAGAGAAAATTATGGGGCAGGGTGAGTTTGCCAGAACCATGTAAAACAGGTCATTAGCACCCTCATTGGACTTAATTCACTGCTCATTTGAATCTGAGGCATCCCTCCCAGGAGCGCCTTCTGGTTAATTTCATTTTGGTGTCTGAGTCTGATGTCGTCAAATGCCTGAGTCTCACTCAAGGCATGCAGAGGACAGGTTTCCCATGAGACGCATCTCCTTTTAAGTTCCTACAAGGCTAAATTTGTAGCAAGATTTCAGCCTTCTGTAGCCAAGAACATGTTGAAACACCAGACAAAAAAATGTGGTAATTTGGTACATGAGACATATGGAGCGATAAACAAAAAAGACTCTTAAAGAGAACCAAAAGTGGGATTCCCACAAAACATTTGAAAAGCTCCCAGAAGCTTGCTTTCTCTCCCTAACAGGAAGGTTCCGTGTCCACTAGTTCCTGAGGAGCTGGAGGGTGCTCTCATGTAACTAAATCTTCAAATCCGAAGTGTCTTATCTAGCAAAGGTGGCTGCAGAATTAAATTGTTGCTCATTTATTTAATCATGTAACATATTCACTGAGTTTCTACCATGTGCCAAGTTTAAAGATGAATGAGTCCCTGCATTAAGAAGTGAATTGTTTAGGAGGGAAAGCAGGTAATTTGTTAGGCTTCTGTGAGGCAGAGGGTGCTGTGGGAACACAGTGAAGAGGTGTGGCTAGGGTAGACAGAGATGGGTAAGTTTCCTTCTACAGGAAATGCTTCGAATTAATTCCTAAGCAAGTTAGACAAGTGGAAAAGGGGGCCATGGGAGAGTTTCTATAGTGTCTGACAAAACAGTCCACAAATAACCCTGATACTGCTGAGTTTTATTCTTAATGCTATTGTTTTATTTTTATGAAAATAGTTTTTCCCTGTAATTATAAATGCAATGCATGCTAAGCACAAAGTTCTATTTCACTAGTTCGAGACAATAAATCTTACGCTCCAAAGGTCTTGATCTGGGGTTTTAGCCTGCAAGTAGGATCATATCACAGTTTTTTTTCTGCCAGAATTCCTATAGTTGAGATTAATTGAAACAGAAAGCAGCAAGCTTTTATATTAAATTCTCTCTTTTGAATAAAAAGGCAATAAAGTCTCCTCCTGCAGAGATTAGAGGTGAGCTTTTGGAGCTACCTGATCATATTACTAATGGAGATCCAGGAATTTTAAGTCCTTCCTTGACCACCACTTTCCTTATTGCAGAATTTCCACACTCAAAGGAAATAAGAGACAAACTGAAATAAAATCTCAGTTTATTGACATCCATGCAGGTCCCAATACCCCAGTATATGACTTGTATGGAAGTTTAAATAGGATTTCTTGTTTTCTTTCTCCATTTCCTCCAAAATACAAATAATGCTCAAGTATGATTTCCAAAAGAAGTTGAGACCAAGAGAGATAGAGAGTGAAGAAGAGAAACAGATAAAAAGTGTAAATTCTGCAAAACAACTGTCATCTAGTTTACTCACTAGCTTTTTGTTAAAAAAAAAAAAGGCATTAGGGTGTCACAGACAAACTCACAAATTTAAAGACTTATCCAATATAATTTCTGGTGGATGCCCACCTGGTAGGTGACCAGCTTTCCCTCACACAATGACTAAGGGACCCAGGCTCCTCTCATCTTCTATCTCTGCCTCTAGAATTATATGACTAATTCTCTATAACTGGATAAGCTCTGTATAACAAATCCAGGGTGATGAACTCAGCCTCATTCAGAGGTGGGATGATGCACAGCAATGCTTAAGTGAAATCTAGAAAAAATGGTTGGGAATCCCATTTTTATTTAACTCTAGGCTTAAAGGAAAAGAAACGAATAAGCACTAATGAGGTCACTACTCTTACCTTATTATTCTGTTTTATCATGACTGTTATTCATTACTAGATATCTTATTATCTCATTTCTGAAGCTTTTAAAAATAGGATTTATATTACCAATTATTTTAAATGCAGGGAAGATTGCAGAAAATAGAAGGATCCTCTGGCTTACCAGAACAAGCCTCCAAGAGAATTTTGGGCATGAAAGATATCTGGAAGAAATGTTTTGGTAACAGCCTTGTCAATGATGTTTTGTACAGTATCCTGGATTAAGTATCTCAAATAGGAAAAGAGGCCCAAAGGCTGACTTCAAACTCCTGGGAGTGCCCTGAGGTAGGTAGGGTCTTTCTGAATTGGAAGAAGATCCAAAGACCCAGGGAGAACCAGGGGTGATAATGTGGGTGTAACAGGAAGGCAGTGCCTGGGGAATGCCCTCCAGGCCAGCTACAGAGGTTAATGAAAGTAAAATCCCACACCTTTCCTCACCCACCCCTCTCCACAGCAACAATGTACACAGGTTCTTGGATGAGACCAAGACCCTTTTGGGAGAAGAAAGGGTGGCAATTTAGGTTCCAGTGATTCTCCTGATTGGGCAATCTTCTACTATTGCTAAAATTGTTACCGCATCTTCAATCTTATGGATTAGACTAGGATTACTTGAAATTGTAATAAGATTTATATGTAAAACACTTTTCTGAAAACAAGGATACAAAGAATCAGATATTTCTCCTTACTAGTCTGAAAAGATATCTCTTTCTCAGTTGTAAATTAAAAGATATGGATGGACCATCTAAAGAGAATATCATAAACTCTTAAAACAATTATGTTGAACACTTTTTCTAAGCCAAGATTTAAGAAAAAGTTCTCCTTTCCCCTATTTCTCTTCCCCTTCCCTTCTCTTTCCTTTTCTTTTCTCCTGAAGAATTCAGTCCTAAAGCCATTAGGTGGAATAGACCAAGGTGGGCTTCCACACTGGAGATAGGAGAGGGAAGGGAGCTGCAGGGTCCAGAGCAGAGTGCCAGAGTCCAAGTGAGAAGAGAAGGGGTCCACACATGGAGAGACAGCTACTGGGGTGTCAGAGCCCCGATAGGGTGAGAAGAGATCCACATGTGGGGACACTTTCACACAGAGTGTCAGAGCCCTGAAGGCTGAGCAGCACAAGTGGCCAGAGACAGAGCAGGTGAGGAGGACACCACCAGAAGGTGGTTCAGTGTGGATGTCAGAGCCCAACCAGGGTAAGGAAAGGCCACAAAGAGGGGCGGCCCAGTGGAGGGTGAGGGAGCCCCCGCAGGGTGTGAGGTCATGAAGGCTGACCATACACAGGAAGGGGCGGCAGTGGAGAAAGAAGATGGATCAAATCAGCAAATATATTAAGGATAATGGGAACCAACCATGTCTGTCATTGTCAGAAAAGGAAGCTACAAATATGAACCCTGTGATGTTGGTGTTAGAGTAGAATCAGAGGTATGGATGTGAACTCATAGTTTTCCATATACAAAGCTAGCTATAGAAAGAAAGGTGTGTGTGTGTGTGTGTGTGTGTGTGTGTGTGTGTGTGTTGCTCCTTGAAGAAATGGTTCATTCTCTGGTTGCAGTAGGGAAAGCACAAGATGAGCCTGGAGTATCTTAAACCAGGAAACAAAGAAATACTCAAAGAATGACGAAGATGTGTCAAAAGGACACAGAAGCCAACTTAAAGGGGGTCCACTGAACAAACTGAGAGACAATTAAATTGGAGCACCTAAAGAAATAATGACGGTAATGCACGATAGCCCATTAAATAAATAAGAAGGAAAACATGAATCCATACAGAATTAATAAATGAATAAATTGCAAATTTGATGATGAATGGCACATTTACATAATTTCATATTATCTTCCCCCCAAATACCTATAATTATAAGTAACATTACAGTAGCGAAACCAGGCACACACCACCTTAATCAAGTAATCAAAGTGAAAATTACCAGTCATGGGACAAATTAAAAGTCCTGTGTATCTGATAGAATGAAATGAGAGAAATACAGCCTCACTTCCATGGTTTTGCTACCAAAAATAAATAACCAAAATCTAATCAGGAGAAAAAAAGCAGAGAAACCCAAATTCAGGGACAGCCTCCTAAATAATTGGCCTGTAATCTTTTAAAGGTGAAGGTCATGAAAGTCAAGGAAAAACTGAACTGCTGCCGGCTGAAGGAAACCAAAAGACATGATAACTAAATGCAATGCATGACCGTGAACTGGATCTTATCACAATAAAGAGCATTATTGACACAGTTGGTGAAACTATAATGGAAATTGAAGTTTAGATGGTTGGCGTTTCTCAGTTAATTTCCTAAATCAGACAGTTGTAAAGTCCTTGATGTGTGTAATACACACTAAAATATTCAGGGATGAGGGACATCAGGTGGGTAAGCTTACTCTCAAGTTGTTTAGACGAAATGTTTTTATACCACCGTTGCCCCCTTTCTGTAAGTTTGTGATACTTTAAAAGAAATTTTCAATCTTTTTTTGTACCAGGACAAACACGTCCTGTGGTGTCAGCGGAATACCTGATAGCAAGGCTGTCCTGGAAATGTCAGGGTGTCTGGCTGTACTCGTCACTGTTGGTAAGACAGGACCTCTGGGGCAGTTCTTTCGGCTCTTTCAAGAGCAGCTGGGCCCTTACACCTGTTTGGTTTTCTCTCCATCATGAGCACTTGCCCCAGATGATTCACATTTGTTATTAACATGGTTTCCCAGGCTTGAAAATCCATCCTATACTTAAGAGAACTTAGAACACAAAAGGCCAGGCCCCTGTGCATCGAGTTTCCTTGCCAGAGTAGCGTTGAGATGGTGCCACCAGCTGACATCTGTAGACTGTGTGGGTGCAGTGGCTCACTTCTGAAGGCGACAAATGGTTGGTGCTGGGAAATCAGAGGAAAGCCATTCCTTCCTTTTTCCATTGAACAAATATTTACAAAGTACTTATTATGAGCCAGACATTGCACTCAAAGCAGGGATGGAGCTGTGAATAAAAACACAATCCCTCTCCTCAAGGAAAGCACAACCTAGGGCACTTTTTAAGACAACATTTTTAAGTCAAACTGTAACATACACAACGAAGCACACAAGTCATAATTGCACTGCTCAGTGAATTTTCCTAAACCAAACACACCTGTGTAACCAGCGCCCAAATCAAGAAAGGGAATATTACCATGTTACCATCACCTAGAATTTATGTTTTTCTTTATAATCACTCTCACTCCTCCCCGACCGCCTGACTGGTTTTCACCAGAAGCACTTCACTTTTAAAGGAGATTAAAGAAGAAAAATGAAGTACTACTGGTCCTTCCAAAACAGAACTGGGGGACCAGGATCACACAGCGCTAACATCGTATCTCTGTGTGGTGACCTGATTCTGCTTCTCCATAGTGCTGGAGTTGCTGATTAATGGATGACAGTTCGAGCCTTGCCTGGTACAAACCTAAACAATAATGCCCATATGAAAGGTTTGAGCAGGGCGGCTGAATTCAGTTGCCAGCAGGGGGCCCCGGCGGAAATCCAGCCTGATCCAGATGCAACAGGGCAGGTTGCTGTGCTCATTCATCTCACACAAAGGCCTTGTGGCAACCCTGAGTGTGTGAGTTGTTGGATTGGGAAAGTGAGTAGAGAAGTGCAGTGAGCTTTATCCATGGATCCAATAGCAATTTGTAGGCTTGTGTGAGGCTTAGGTGTCCCAAAAGGTTTTTTATCAGGAGGCCTAAAGGAAGGTTCCTCAATTTCTCCTGGTGGCGCTGCTTTCTTGGGTCCTCTTGCTTCTCTATCAGCCAGTCCCCCTTCTGTCTCTGAGACTGTTAAACTCAAGTGCCCTGTTATTTATGTAACATTAAGCCCCGTAGAGCTCAAGAGGGAGTAGGTGTATATTCTCAGTGAGGTCAGTTAAAGCATCTCTAGTTTTCTGTTTTGTCTGTTTCTTTTTTAGAACATTTGAGTAATCGGAGGGCCAGTGAACCCAGAATTGTTGGGCTCTCTCACCCTGAGGGCTGCCCAGGGCTGTCCATTCTTCATGGTGGTTGCAGTTTCTTCCCTCCACAATCCTTTCCTCTATCCTCTTCCTTTTCCTCTCATTTTGGCTAGACCTTCCTTTTCACTCACTTTTATCTTCCTTTTCCCTTCTGCTCTACTATTGTTTTTAAAGATTCTACTTGGGTCTCATCCCTTGTAATTTCACAAAGAACAGATAGAAAGGAAGAAGACTTTGCCTCAGAAGAGCGGCGGGAAGGGGAAGAATACTTATGTAGATGGCAATGTATGTCACATGCATTTAACAAATAAAAACTAGAGACACATATTGCTATTGTAAGGAAAGAACATTTCTCATCTACCCTCTTATGGTCTCCAGCTGGGTCTAAGAATTAGACTGATATAAGAGAGATTAATGAGGAAGGAAACATACAAGTTTTAACTATCGTTTTTTTATATGTACATTGGAGCCCTCACAAAGAAAACGAAGACCCAAAGAAGCAGCTAGAGTCAAACACTTATACATTAAATTGGACAAGAAGTAGTAAATTGTAAGAATGTGATAAGGCAAAGGGACTTGGGCTAGGGTAGTTAGGGATAAGTGACTAGAAAGATTTAGTTTAACAAGGTTTGCTTGTTCAAATTTCTCTAGCCCTCAACTCCTCATCCCTGGTGATAAGAATGTTTCTTTTCTCCTCGTACATGGAGGACATCTTCCATATGCGAGTTTCAAATCCTGCTTTCAGAAAGAAAAAGGAAGTTCAGGGGGTCTTTCTTGCATCTGCTGTTTTTCAAATGCTTTTAACACAAAATGATTAATATGCCAGAGCAGCATATTTTGGGGTGGTGTATTCTGAAGTCTTTCACTATGTAGGAAATATTTTATATGAAGTTTTTCTTTTAAAGAGAATGTTGAGGAAGTGGCCAGAAGGGATGACTAAGAGTTATGTCTATGGAGAGGAATAAGATACCTTTAAAGCTATAGAATATTAAATTGAGGGTATTTCCAGAATTTAGAGGGTTTTGAAACATCATCTGACCCAACATCTTCATTTTACAGATTAGAAGGCAGATCCAGAGATGCTATCTGATTTGCCTAATCAGATTTGCACTAGTACTCAGTGGCGGGAACCCACATCTGCAGCCTCCCAGTACAGTGCTCTTTCCCTCGTGATCTTGTAAATTGGAAAAACACACAAACCAACTTCATCCTAGGTGTCCTGCTTAAGTGGCAAGTTCCAACAAGTTGAGAAATTAAGAATTACAGTATTGTTTGCAGAAGCATCCATCAGAACTTATTCCAGGCTTCAGAAGCACAATACAAAGGAATCTTCTCCCTTATACCTTAAATTATAGGCAGCGCATTTAGTGAGGTTTCCCTAACTTACTTGTTTTGGAAGTGTTGAAACTTTTCTGAGGAGTTCAATCTTTTTGTCTTCTGTGGTTTGTTTGAAATTCATTACACTCTTTCATTCCCTGTGATCCCTTTCTCTCTCCCCCCCCTTCTCAACCCTTCCACCCCACCCCAGTCCCATGTCAAGTCTGAAGGATCTTAAAGGGAAATCTCACAGTCACTAAGGACTTATCATCACCAAGATTGATCCCATATGGTGTCAGATGAAGAGTGAGGCTACAGCTCTTGTGTACTCCACAGGGACAATGTGGAAGGGAACACAACTCGTTTTGCTCTTCATCCCCATCCCTGAGATGAGCTCAGCCTGCTAGAAACAAGAATTTCTACTCCCCCGGCTTCAATAGAGCTTCCAGCCATGCTTTTCCCTTTTCTTCAACTCCATTTCAAGAGCAACAGAATTCAGAGATTTGAAAGGCTTACAAATATATATATTTCATCTGATCCCATGCCTACAGAATTCACACTCCAATTTACCTTTGAGTTCTTGCCTATTCTTACTAATTCAATTGTTCCTTTTCTGTCTATAAATTATATCTGGATTTTTTTTCTTTCCTCTGGTTTGTTTAGTTTCCAGGATGGAAGAAATCTCATCTAAGCTCTAATTACAACTCCAGCACTAACCTGTCATTTGTTTCCAAGATATTTGAAGAGTTATCTCACTGAGTTCTTCTCCTTCAAGCTGGTTTCACAGAATATTAGTGGAGATTTCCAGAAGCTTCTTCCATTAGCTATGCATTGATCTGGAATCTCATTGTTTTCCCCAAGGTGATGTGCTACAATGAAGGCAGGAAGGCACAAGAGTAAGTAAGCACAGGAAATTCTGGGCTAAAATGGCATACACTCATTCCCTTCAAGATTATCCCTATGGCATCGGTTCTTGAGACATCTTGTCCTCAGCTACTAAATGGCAACATTAATAATGTTTTGAGCTTGTTTCTTTTAAAGAAAGAAGTGACTTACTGTTTGGTTCCTTCCCATGGTCTTTGTTTGGCCGCCTGTGTTTGGAGAAGCCAGGAAAGGCTGCCTGAAGAAGGAAGATTTGTCTGGCTCCCCTAATTGCTTACCCAGTTACCCTAGCATCACAGCTCATGCCAACAGCCACACTATTGAAGAGACAGCCAGAAATGGACATGAAAGGGAAAGGACACATAAAAGCAATTCTGCTCTAGTAAACTGCTTCATAGCATTCAAGGGAAGGGAAAGACAAACAACTCAAAATACAACCTTAAAATGTGCTCATCTAGAAACAAACTGCCCACTGGGGGCCTTTGCAACTTTGTTCTGATGCAAAGTTCAGTGTTGCACTGAAGTACTGAGTTACGGAAAGCCAGGCAGTGGCGGAGCAGAACAGACAGTCTCACCCTGTAGAGTGCAGCTCTGAAAAAGATTCACCACATAGATGATGGACTTGCCACATGTTGAAGATTTACTTTAATTTCATGAATTCTTTCCCTTTTTTTCCCACATATACACACAAAAATTTGTAATTGTAGTGATGGGAAAATGTCTGTAACAATTTTAACATATGTGAAATTACCCAAGAGGTGTATCATATTTAGATGGTTTCAGAATTTCATTAATCCACCTTTCAGGAATGTGATATTTTACAGATTGTATTTGTATATCCTACAAAGACAGACAGCTAATTCTTAGCAGACACTGAAGAATAAGCCCTCATTTTGCAACTTGCTTCTCACATTTCTCTAGTTGTTCAAAAACAGAAAAGTAACTTATTAGATGCTCAACTCCTGGCTTTGTATCCAGATCCCCTTCAGAAAACAAGTACCCAGATTCTCTTCAGAAAACAAGTAATTTCTGCTTAAAATTTACATAGGATGTGATTGAGGGCCAAATATTATAACTGACTGGACAAGAGTGCCACCTGTTAATTTCTCTTTGTTAGAATTGCTATACAAACTTCAATTTCCAAGATATAATCTATATATCACCGAGTTGAATTGTCTCTGCTAGTCAGACCAGGCAAATTCCGGCAATGAATTTACAGGGATGACCATTTACAACTGTCCTTTACCTAAATATTAAGTAAGAATGCCACTCTTTTTTAGATAAAAACAACTGTTACCCATGAGCCTTCGTGCTTTTGAGCTAAATGCCATTGTTAACCTGCGGACTTTTTTTTTAACCTGGAATGTGATCTCTGAGTGTCTTACTGAATCAAGACACAACTTCAAATGAGTATCTTTTTGCTCCAACCTGACTCCTTGAGGCTCTGCCAACAAAACAAGCATAGATTTAAATATAAACTGGAAATGTTTCACCATAATTCAGAACTAAGTGTCACTACTGTCCAAAATATAGAGATATGGAGAATTGCAAACAAAATTTAGCTCTTCGCCTTTTACTAGATGCCCAAATAATCCCCCAAAAAGTTTTTAAAATTTAAAAAGAAAAAGAATCAGAAATTATTAAGTACTTTCAGTGCCAGCAAAACAATATTAAGCACATCTTGACTAAAGGAGCTAAAACTTTGATGGTAGAACAAACTATATAAATTCCACGATCCTGCCCCATTTTCATAAGTCCTCTTACTGCAATAACTACTGAGTCTCACTTGGCTGCAGGAGTGCTGGTCTCCTTGCTGTGTGCCAGTCACACTCCCTCCATAGGTTAATTGCTATTCCCTCTGCTCAGGACACTCATCCCCATATGTCCAAATGGCCAACTCAAGCACCTCCTTCAATCCTTGGCTCAATCTCACCTTCTGAATGTGGCTGACCCTGACCACTCTAGTTAAAACTGCAAACTGCCCTCCAGTCCCAAACTTCCCCTCTCACTTCCCTTGCCTTTCTTTTTCTTCTTCAGTAACATTTATGATCTTCTAATATACTATATAATTTACTTGTTTTCTATGTCTACTAGTTCTTTTTCCACCCCCACCGCTCCCACTAGAATGTAAATTTCACAAAGACGGAAGTCTTTGTTTTGACCACTGTTATAACTAGTGTGTATAGAATAGTCCCCAGTACATTGTAGGTGTCCCTTAAATATTTGTTGAATGTATAAGCAAATGGCCCAAGGAAGCAGAAGGCGATATCAAAGATAATCATAGAGGAAGGAATAATATCTCTCTCAGCCAACAAAAAGTATGAGTCCCTCTCTTGCTGGGGAAAGCTTTTGAGGGAAAAAAAGGCAGCAAAGCAAAGAAGTCAACCTAAAGGGTACTGGCTCTCAGGGCTGAAACCCCCTGGGAAAAAAGGACTGGTATGTGGGGCAAGGGAGTCCTGGCTATAGGATTTTAACAGTCTTTTTAAAGATTTTGAACCATGCACCTCTACCTGCAATGAAATATGACAGATCTGATTCTACAGGAGAATTTAGCAGAAGGACTAAGCTTCCTTTTATATGGCATTCCCAATGACCCTTCAACAAAATCTACCAGTTTGCAACCTTTGTCTCCACATATAGAGGGCTTCTAACCAATATTTAAATATAAATTTTCAGTCAAGGATCCTCAGTTATATGAGGAAAGTCTTTTGTGTGAAAGCCAGAGACTAAAACAAGCAAACAGAGGAAAAAAGGCGGGGGGCAGACAAAACAGAGGCAATAAATATAGAAAAGGAAAACTTAAAAAAAAAACCTGAATTTAATACCTAAGAGAGATGAGAAGATATTGTGCCCTTGAAACAAGGAGGGGATGGAGGGAAGGAGGAGGGAAGGAGGAGGGAAAGGGAGGAGGAAAGGAGGAAGGGAGGAAGGGAAGAAGGAAGGAAGGAAGGAAGGAAAGAAGGAAGGAAGGAAGGAAGGAAGGAAGGAAGGAAGGAAGGAAGGAAGGAAGGAAGGAAGGAAGGAAGGAAGGAAAAAGAAGGAAGTTTTTATCTAAGTTACTGAGACTTAGAGGACAAAATGTCATCACCTGTAAACAACCAAAACCACGTCCCACAAGCTTGGATTTGTGTGTACACACACACACACACACACACACACACGCATGTACACACACACACATATACATACATACACAAATGGAATATTACTCAGCCATAAATAGAAATGAAATTTCGCTATTTGGACAACATGGATGGATCTAGAGGGTATATGCTTAGTGAAATAAGTCATATAGAGAAAGACAAATACCATGTGATTTCACAATATGTGAAATATAAAAAAGTGAAACAAATAAACAAATAGAACAAAACAGAAATAGATTCATAGATATAGAAAACAAAGTGATGGTCATCACAGGGGAGGATGGAGGGGAGAAAGGGCAAAAAAGGTGAAGGAAATGAGAGGTATAAACTTCTAGTTATAAAATAAATAAGTCACAGAGATGTAATGTACAGCACATGGAATATAGTCAATAATATCATAATAAATTTATATGGTAACAAATGGTTACTAGGCTTATTGTGGCGATCACATCATAAGGTATATAAATGTCTAATTACTATGTTGTACACCTGAAACTAATATAGTGAATGTCAAATATACTTTAATAAAGATAAATAAATAATTTAAAATAAAAAAATTTAAGAGACTCATTAGTATGCACAGTTAACCTATATTATTATTATTATTATTATTATTATTTTAGTTCCTCCCCCCCACTTCCACCCCTGACCTATGGATGTTGCCATCTCCCCTTAAGAACTGGACCTCTGAAGGTAGGGTGTTTTCTCCCACACACTCGCAGGGCGTCCCAGGGACCTGCCACACTTGGAGGGCCTGATGTACCAGGGTATGGGCCACAGTTCCGGTGGGGCTCAAACCCAGGACCTTCTGTGTGTAAAGCAGACATGCTAACCACTACTCTATGGAACCACTCCAACCCATATTATTTTTAAAGAGCTGTAAGATTAAAGAAAAATTAACAAAAAATAGCCCATCTATTTCACATAAGTTGAGAAAGAAATATGTAGCCTCTGGCAATATAGAAATCGATGATGATCTTGATGAGAGAAGCTTTGGCTGAGTGGTGGAACTGGAAGGCACACTGAAGTAACCTGAAAGAAGAATGTTAAGCAGGAACAGCATGCCTAAAGGTATCAAACCTCCAATGGGTGGTATGTTCAGGAGCAAGGAGACTAGTTTGATGGGATGTTGTGTTGATGAAGTCTTTTGCTTGTTTATTTTTTGGTGTGTGTGTGTGTGTGTGTGTGTGTGTGTGTGTGTTAGTTTTGTGGTATTTTTGAGGAGGGCGGTGTGCCTTAAAGTCACCATCTGGTCGAATAGTAACAGGAAGTTATGTTAAGGTTTGTCCACTGAGAAACTGAGTATGGCCTCTATTTAACCAGTGTCCTATCTCTGTTTCCTGAAAATTTTACAGGAAAAATCCAGCATCATGGAAATTTGTTTCGAAGCTCCAACATGGGAACCAATGTGGAATTTGTATAGCAACTATTCTCTGTATCTGTAAACCTCTGACAAAAGTCACTTGACCTTGGGGCATGGGGAAACTTCGATTTTCTCATCTGAACAAGGCAATCAATATAGGCCCTTTCAGTTCTTTTATTAAATTTACTGAGTTAAAAGTTTCTGGTTGGTGGTTGTCACAGAGACCAGATATGTGTTGGTAAGCTGCATCTTTCAGGTCTAATCTTTTATTTTCCCAAAGATACCAATGAAATTAAATATCTGGAAATGCAGGGAGGTTCTTTACCTTCACTGAATTATTCTTTTTTTTTTTTTGTCTAACCTATGCTTCTTTTTCTAATGTAGGCTGGTCAGAGCTCAATCACTTTTATGTGAACTAAGGTACTTGTGGCATGAACCTGATCAGAAGAGATGCCCAAAATATGTTCTTTTTAGAGAAATATAAAAATAAACAAACACTGAATCAGCAATGGTAAAATTAAGCAAGCCAAATGTCAGAGCTTTTTTCTACGCCATACTGGATTTTTCTAAGTGCTCATTTATGGTTTTTCACCTATAGAACAAAGCAGATTGTACTGAGACAATTCAGCATTTTATACAATGATAATTTATTTAATCTTGTTGGGAAATAAAGTAAATTGCAACTGCCAATTTCCATACCTATTGTTGATACAATGGGAACCCATCACCAGAGAGACAGAGACAAGAATGACTGAATCTAAGAAAAAGTCACAATTGTTCTCAAATCCTGGCATTATAAATTGAAAAAATCTTCCTGTTTGGCAATATACACCAAAAGCCTTTAACATGTTTACATATTTTAATCTAGTAATTCCGTTCTGTAATTTTATCCCAAGGAAATAATCATAGCACAGATCAAAATTTAGCTTCAAAGATGTTAAGTTCAAGAACTGTTGATAATTGCAAAAATTGGAAAGTTTTAATATTGTCATAGAAGTGCTAATTAAATCAAATTTGATACTATGGAATGCCATTTTAAGACTCCTGTATTTCTCTTCTAAATGCTACTTTTTTCTTATTACCTCAGCTCTGTCTTTTTGTTCTGCTTTTGGGAAGATTTCCTTAACCTCATCTTCTAACTCTCCTGTTAAATTTTTTATTTCTACTGTCAGATATTTTATTTCCAAAAATTGTTCTTATTCTCTGATTATTTTTTTAAAATGTGTCCTTGTCTTGTTTCAAGGGTACAATATCTTCTCATCTCACATATTAATTTTAAAGGTTTTTTTTTTTAAGTTTTCTTCTGCCCCCTTCATTATATCTATTTTGTCTGTTCATTTTTCCTGTTTATTTGTTTTGGACTCTGGATATTACATAGACGACTTTCCTCACATGATCCTTGACTGAAATATTGTATTGAAACACTGGTTAGAGGTCCTCCATGTGTGGAGACAGGGCTTGCCAACTGGTGGATTTTGTTGAACAATCATTGGGTGGCACCTGGCCATAGTGTAAATCTTTTCCATGGACAGGTCAATTTCCCTCCAGTATGTGGTTTAGAGGTTTACGCCAGGCTGCTGTTGTCCTAAGAACCAAAATGCGGGCTCAGAATTTTACTATTAACCTTTATGACTTTGAATTGTTCCCTATTCTTCATATGATTCTTCACCACCACTGGTCTCCAATGTGCCTGGTATGCCCATATCTAAAGACCTTTCACCAAAATAAGCTTCCCATCTTATGCCAAGGTGAGGAAAGAGTAGTTGTTTGGATGCATGGGTGGGGAAGGAGATCTAGAGTTCAAAACACTTTTTCAAGATTTGAACTATGGACCTCTGACTTTAATAGAACATGATAGCTCTGGTTCCATAAGGGAATTTAGTAGGAGAAATCAGCTGCTTTTAGTTGGTTTCCATACTCTGGGCTTAGTTTTCAGACTTTTCTTATTTGCTCAGTGAGTTATTGTATCAGTTAGCTGTTGTTATGTAACAAAATACCCCCAAAATTCAGTGGGTTAAAATAATAATCACTTATGATTACTCATGTGTCTATGGAATAGCTGCATGATTCTTTTTCTTTCAGCCGGGCTTCCTTAGGCATCTACAGTTGGGTGCAAGCCTGGAAGGCAATTTTGGCGATCATGGCTGAGTTCACTCATACACTTACAGTCTTGACTGGGACTGACTGACTCAATTCTGGCCCACATATTCTGTCATCTTTCATCAGGTTAGCCCAAAATTGTTCATGGCAGAGGCAGGCATTTTTGAATTCAGGGAAGAAATACACAGGCCTTTCGAGGTCCAGGCTGGATAGAATTTCTGTACTTTTCAATTGGTCAAAGCCATGACAAAGCAAGTTTACATTCAAGAAACAGGGAAACAGACTGTAGCTCTTGCTGGAAGGATTTGCAAAGTCACATTGCTATGGGCAAAAATAAAGGGTATAAAAAAACGACTGTATTGTACTTATTTTTGCAGTCCATCTATCACAGTTACCTCTAAGTGATTAGTTTTTCAGCACCAAAAAATGTTGACTTCTCTTGCCAGTAGTTGTTTCTGTTCTCATTTTCATTGTTGTGGCTTATGTCTTCTTATTCCTTTATTCATTCATCTATTTATACAACAAACACTAGCATATCAGGCACTGTTCTACAAACTGAGAATAGACATAAATAAAATAATCAAAATCCCTGACCTCCCATTGCAGAGTTTACATTGTAGCAAAAGGAGATAAACAATAAACAAAATACATAAATATGTTTTATGGTTCTCAAAGGTTATAAATCCTATTGAGAAAAATTAAGCAGAGAAGTGGAATAAGGAGTGCTAGGCATGTGCATTCTCAAAAAGGATCATAATTGTCATTTTGTGAGACTTGAGGAGGAAGTAAAAGTAAATGCATGTGTTCTATCTGCAAAGTTTAATCTGCAATTGCCCCAGTGAAATAAGCATCCATTAAAAATTAAGTTATGGAAGACTATTTGACTTTCAATCAAGATATATTAGAGAGCTGTGCTTTAAGGCACCCTCCCTACTCTAGTCACACAGCAATGATAGATAAAATATATATATAAAAAAAGACAGCCTAGCCATATTTAAATAGAAGATCATCATTTTGTGGACCGCAGACAGAAACACAAACCAGAAAGTAGGGTGAAGATGTAGTTAGTCTGGGACCTGAGCCAGGTTCAGTGCTCAAATTCAGAAACTGAAATATGGTTTCCTGCCCTTATAAAAGACTGAAAATGCTTTAATCAACCACTTCCTGAGGCTATGCCATACTTATGCCCACTTATCTGCGATGGAAGGAGAATGCAGATATATACAGCCCCAAATCCAGGACTGAGTTGTCCATGTGCTTATTGATAAGATGTACTCTCTCTTTAGCATCACCACAGGTTCGGAGCCTAAATCCCCAACACAAGACCTGGTTTTGTAATAAGGATCCCTGGAGAATTAGATGGAAGCAACCAAGAAATGACTACTGAGGGTGAGATAGGCCCAGAGAGAGAAAACAAAACCAAAGAAGAAACAGAAAAACTCCAACTCAAGGTGAGCCTATACCTCAACATTTCAAAACATATGAGCAAAACTAAGAAAAATAGTTAATAAAATCTATAATCAAGAGATAAAATCTATCCAAGCAAAATAAAGTTGAACTATATTAAAACAACTTTAATATAAATATGTTTATGGTCTTCAAAAGATAAAAGAAATCATAATAACTACAAAAAGAACAAAGAATTATGTAGCCAAAACAGCCAGAAATGAAATCAGAACAGATGGATAAGAAAAAGAACAATTAGAAATAAAATGAAATATATAGTCATTGAAATAAGACATCCAATAGATGACATAAATTCTGGGCTGGACAGAGATGAAGAGAGAAATATAAACTGGGAGATAGTACTGAGAAATTAAGATATGTGGATGACACCATCTTACTGGCAGAAAGTAGCAATGATTTGAATCAACTTCTGATGAAAGTTAAAGAAGAAAGTGCCAAAGCAGGACTGCATGTGAACAACAAGAAGACAAAAATCATGAATACAGAAGAAACACACTTTAACACTGACAATGAAGACATTGAAATTGTGAAAGATTTTGTTTAGCTTGGTTCAGGCATCAATTCAAATGGAGACTGCAGCCAAGAAATCAAGAGGAGGTAGAGAAGAGGAAGGGCAGCAGCAGAAGGATTAAGAAATATCAAAAGTAAAGATGTGTCATTAGAGACCAAGGCTAAGATTATCCACGTGCTCATATTCCCAATTACTATGCATGAATGTGAAAGTGAAGAAGGGTGACAGGAAAAAACGGATTCATTTGAAATATGATGTTGGAGGAGAGTTCTACAGATACCCTGGACTACCAGAAAAAGACAAGTGGGTCCTGGAGTAAATTAAGCCTGAAACCTTGCAGGAGGCAAAAATGACAAAACCGAAGCTGTCCTACTTCAGGCACATCAGGAGAAGGCAGGGTTCTTTGGAAAGGACAATAATGTAGGGAAAAATAGAAGACAGGAAGAAAAGAGGAAGCCCAAATATGAGATAGATCGACTCTATAAAAGAAGCCATAGGCGGAGTCTACAGGAGCAGAGCAGTGCTGTTGAGGACAGGACATTGTTGACATCACTCATTCATGGGGTAGCCAGGAGTTAGAGTCCACTCAATGGTATATTATAGATGCACTAAGAAATTTACACAGAGAATAAGGAAAAGAGAAGTAAATATTAAAGAATGATTGAGAGAGATAGAGTATGTATTGGGAAGTATCCACTTATATCTGATAAGAATTCTAGTATCAGTCCACCAAGCAAACAACAAATATTTATTGAGCACCTATTATATTCCAGACACTTCTCCAGGCACTGGGATATATCAATGAACAAAACGGGGGGAAAAAATCTCTGCCTCATGGAGCTTACATTCTAGCCAGAGGAGAAAGGCAAATGGTGTATCAGGATCCCTCCTGGAAATAGAAGGTATACTCCAAAGGAATGAATACATATAGTTCAGTGGCTCGTTCTCAAATGTGATAAAGCACTCCAAAGCACAACATGAAGAAGTCATTATCAGAGGCTTGGAAAGATCGAACCACACACAGCATGGCAGAGAGATGAGAATTAGAAAGTTCCCACAATCTTAGAAAAAGACCGATTATTATAGCCATGGAAATAAGTAGCCACCAGAACCAGTCTTAAACTAGTTCAAAGGATCAACAAAAACTCACTTCAGGGAACACACTTTTGTAAGCCAGCTACTGTCAGGCCCTCATTCTGAAAGTCAGCCAAACAGGAAGAGACACACTCCAGTAAACATGCCTCTAAGAGGCAACCAATCAATAACAGTCTTGCTGAATAACAATGCTCTACAGATGAAGCCAACCCACTGATACAATCGAAAGTCCACCAATCCTTCAGTTTCTTGCTTCTCCCAAACCCTGTGTGAGGTCAGTAGTTTGCTCTGTTAGGTGACACTATGCTAACCAGTCTAGTCTCCTCTGATAGAGAAATTTGAGGAAATACAAACCCCGAACTCTCTCTCTTCCCAATGTTCAATCTTCTGACCATGCCTCCCGTGGCTGAACACAATGAGGGTCATCAGAACATAAGTAGTATTTAAAGCCATGAGACTAGATGTAGTCAGCAATGGGGTGATTGTAGAAGGGAAATGAGACTAAAGATTGAGCTCTTGATCACTTCAACATTAAGCGTTAGAAGAAAAGAGGAACCTGCAAAGGAAACTGAGAAGCGGCAGCCAGTGCAGTACAAAGATGGAGAGTGTCGGGTCCTTGAAACCAAATGAAGAAAGTTTATCAAGGGAAAGAAGGAGCCACTGTGTCCAATGCTACTGAAAGTCAATGTTCAGATCATTGTAAATCTAAGCAAGACTATTTGATATTTCCCCATAGCGCTTGGGTGTTCCATTCTATTTATTCACTTTTTTTCTCTTTGTGTTTCAATTTGAGTAATTTCTATTGGCCTATCTTTAAGTTCACTAATTTTTCCTCAGCTGTTTTAGTTTATAGATGAGCCCATCTAAGGAATTCTTCACTTCTGTTTCTGTTTTCCATTTATGTATTTCACACAGCTTTAGGACTTCTCTTTTCACTGCACCTAAGTGTTGTTGCTTGTTAATTGTACAAGTACAATTTTACTTAATTGTACAATTGGGGGTTTTTTAGCTTGATTTGGGGGCAAGGGTAGACTATCTCAGTTGTTCTGCTTAATCCTCAATCTTAGACAGGCACTATGTCTTCTGGATCTCCAGATTAGGGCCATTTCAGCGATCCGGCCTCACTCTTCAGTTATGGGTCTGAGATCAGCTTGTATTTCTGCCCCTTCTCCAAGAGTAGAGTTTTTTTTTGCAGTCCCTTTCCTCTGGTTACCCTGAGTTTCTCCAGTGCCCTGAGAACAACAATGTGTGGTTTAAGGATTTGTTCCACATGAGAGATAGGGGAGAAAGACTTGTGTCTTTCCCACTGTGGCAGCTGTTCCTTTCCCCCAGGTCTGCACCATGATAGAGGCTTCCTCAGAATTCTCACCCTGCCCCAATCTTTGTGTGTGTGTGTGTGTGTGTGTGTGTGTGTGTGTGTGTGTGTATGTGTGTGAATACTTAGTAAGGTCTATGGAGAAGAGCCCCAAAATGGCTGTGAATTCCTCTTGCATCTTAGCCAAATTTTACTTACTAGTGGGTCTGTCCCTCTAAACAAGTGCTTGAGTCTCATTGTTCCTTGAAGGTACCTGTCTTTCTTTAGATTTCAAGTGAAATGATTGCCCTGTGACCTTAGTGCCCTGCTGGGTTCAAGAAAGTTTTGAATTTGCATACTGGAATTTTCTGTAGAGTGAGAATGATGCTATTTCCAGCTTCCTACATCCTACTTAGAATCCAGAAGTCCTGTTTCATTAATCTTTACCTGTGTGACTCCAGACAAGTTATTTATTCTCTCTGGACTTCACTATAGAAAGAGTATGCTAGAAAATATCTAAAGATCTTTTCGGCATACATGTTGCATGGCTTCAATAAAAAAAAACAGCTTCTTGAGAGGCCACAGTTTTATACTTAACTTCACTGGTCTATCACAGCTGCATCAGCTAACTATATAGAAAACAATAGGATATAAAAGAATTCAAATACAGTATAATAATTCTAAATAATAATTTCTATCAGCAGTAGATCTAGAATCATAATATAAACTGACTTCCTAGATCACCTTCTATTCATTAGCTCCAAGACAGCAAACTAGTTTCAATTCAGTGAGTAGCACAGGGATTCTGGAACTAATTTTCCCCTTAGTTAATTGTCATCTCTAATATTTATTTTCTTTCATGCTGAACTTTGTGGCTCCTTTAACACATTCTTGGATGGTTCCACTACTCTCTCATGTTCCCTTCTTCCCATGATCTTTGGCAACTTTGAAAAAGCCTAGAAGTTGTTCCTGCCAGGAAGTGTTTGTGTCTCCCTGATTCTATTGCTCAGATTGCACATTTATCTTGAAAGTAGCTGATGGAAAGGCATAAAGGGTAAAAGTCTCATATACCAAATCTACCAAATTCATAGGCTCTCTGAGTCCATTATCACAAAAGGAAATTTAAAAGCTGGTCTTTTCTTCCTTGGATATTTTAATGAACAAAAAGAGTTTTTAAATCCACAAACCAGTTCAGCTATAAAACAGCTTCACACAGTTCCCAAACCATTGACTGTTGCGTGGCAATATACACATGGCATTTATGAATCCTTGGCCAGTCATTTCCTCCAAGTCTCATACAACTGATTACTTGATTTTACAGACCAGAGTTGGCTACTCCATAGAAGCCAGCATCCTAGGCTCTGGAGAGCTTTGCCTCATGCCTGTCCAGCTGCTTCTTTTCTATTTATTTTTATGTCTTACTCAAGCCCCTTCTCTTTTGTAATTGATGACTTTCCAGGCTTAATGTTTAGCCAGGGGAATTAACAGATAACCCAAGGCAATGATTTCATTGCTATGGACTCAAACACTGCCATTGCACTAGAGAATACAAAATTTTATGGTTTCTCTTTTTTAGATTTCATTCCAATATAGTGTAAAATCCAATGGTTGTTAGATGGCAGGAAGCTAAACTGGGCTCAGGGCTTTGGACAGAGTGACTGCTTGCTGGCAAAGCTTTGCTACCTGGCGAATGAGGGAGCTGCATACTTTTCCTTGAGAGAGGCCTCAGTGAAGACAAGTTTTATAAAATGCCTTCACACTCAATTGGTTTTGATTTTTGTCTCAATCAGTTCATTATGTACTGAAACAGTGTTTCCTTTCTTTTGATTTCCAACACTTGTTTAAGATTTTTAAATTTCCTGAATCAAAATTTTGTGAGCTATTTAAACTTTTTATTTCTTTTCTATACTGTCTCTACCCCTCAACTTCCATTCTTCCTTCTTCCCCAATTGACATCTGGCAAGCTAAAGATGGTGGCTCTCTAATGGTGGGAGTCCCTCTAACATTTATAAGAAATGCTTAAAAATTGTAGACCAATGAATAATTGAGACCACTATACTTCATTTCAACTTAAGACAGGAGGAATATTTTGTTTAGTCTGATCTAAAATGTGGACTCTGGAATGTGCCCCTTTCATGCAACCCTTCAACACAGTCCCTTGACATAAGCTCCTGAGATAGCCAGAGAGAATATGAGGAAGAATATCAGATCTCACGCACATGAAGTACATGAAGTAGAGTTATGCCACGGGAACACTCTATTCTTAAATGAGGTGCAGAATGGAGCCCTTGTCAGAATGAGACTGGAAAAATAAAGAAAAGAGGAATGAAGCAAAAAAAAAAAAAGAAGAAGAAGAAGAAGAGGAAGAAGACAGCATTTTCAAGTACATACTATGTGCCTGACAATGCAGTGCATTGCTCTTCATCATCAGAGATAGAACTGGGCTCATAAGTCAGGGTTCCTGGTTCAAACCTTGGCTCTACCTCTCACCAGCTGTGATAACCTGAGTAAGCTACCTAACCACCTTTGCCTCAGTTTCCTCACTTTACAGGGTTGATGTGAGAGTTAAATAAGATAATACCAGTTAAGAGTGTAGAACAGTGCCTGGTAAACAATGAATATATTCTGACTATTATTGCTATTCATCACATTTAGTCAAATGATTTGTCATAGAATCAAGTGTTTCCATCCAGGACATGGGCTGGTTATTCATTCATTTATTTCAAACCTATTAATTCTTTTACCTCACCTAAAATTTCAGGGCCTCAGAAAAACTTTCCAATCATAATTTGCATTAGCAATCTCTCTATTCTCTAAATCCCTATAGCAACTAATGGGTGTGTGTTCGTTTGACTCCTAAATAATACTTTTCCTTGCAACATCCCTGTTAATCTTTAAAAACTACTAAATCCTGACACCCCCATAGTATCTGATTCAATTTAGTTGGGGTGTGGCCTAGACATCAGGATTTTTAAAAGCTCTCCTTGTTATTCTAACATGCAGCCAGTGGTGAGACCAATAGTATAGACTGAAAGCTAACTGAAGGCAGGGACTATTTGTTATTCATCCTTAGAGAGTTAAGGGAGATGTTTTTTAGTCAAAGAAAACAGCTGAGAGGGAATTTGGAGAGTTCCAAGAACTGAAAGACTGCCGTCGTAGCTGGAGCACAGAGAGCGAGGGGAAACTTGAGATGAAATTAGATATAGGAATATGAAGTCCTTATGGACTTTTAAAAGTTTTAAAACCTTATAAGTTTTTTTATTTTAAGAGCAGAAAACCACTAAATAGTTTTAAGTATGAATGTATAAGTGTATTAGTTAGGGTTCTCCAGAGAAACAGAACCAATAGAATGTAGGTAGATGATAGATGATAGATAGATGATAGATAGATAGATAGATAGATAGATAGATAGATGACATATATTATATATCATTTATATATATAACTACATAAATTATTATATTATATATAAGAAGAATTATTATAAGGAATTGGCTCATGCAGTTAAGGAGGCTGAAAATTCCCATTACCTGCTGATCTACCTTCTGCAAGCTGGAGACCCAGGAAAACCAGTATGTAGTTCCAGTTTGAGTTCAAATGCCCAAGAACTAGAGCACCAATGATGTAAGTCCTAGTTCAAGGCCAGCAGAATATTGATGTTACAACTCAGCAGTCAGGAAAAGAGAGTATATTCTCTATTACTCAGCCTTTTTTTCCTTTTCAGGCCCTCAATGGATTGGACGAGGCCTACCCACACTGAAGAGGGCAATCTGCCTTCTTCAGTCTACTGATCTATATGCTAATCTCATCTGGAGTCACCCACACAGACACATCCAGAAATAATGATTAATCAGATATCTGAGCATCACATGGCCATGTCAAGTTGACATATAAAATTAACCATTACAATGAGGGAGACACCAAAGACAGTTTCAGAACTTCTCTTTGGAAGTAATCAGTGATGACAATGTGATTCAAAAGGAAGGCCAGTTTTTTCATTCAACTTGCAGAGCAAGCACTCTGTTTATTAAGATTGTTTCTTTGATACAGCTCTGGGGATGATATTGGGAAGGAGCTAGAGGTTTCTAGAATATACCTGCAGTGGCTGTCATAAAAATGCAACTTTCAGATTGCCTGCTGTGAGGAGAGTAGTTGACGATGGCCCCACATGCTGTGCTCTGAATCTATTACCATGTCCACACTGAGGCCATACTTCCAACAGTTACTCCAAGCCAATGACAGAATATAGCAGGGATACTAATGCAGGCCCATTCCTGTGAGATGTGGGACATGACGGCAATTTTGACTCCTCATCAGCCAGGTAGAAACTTTCTTAGAACTGCACTAAAGTCTAAGCCTCTTCCTACCCAACTTCCTTCCTTCCCTTTCTCCTGCAGAGAGATCAGGCCAACATCTCTTCATGTAAATGCCTAATGATTAGCTTTTTTGATTGTAATATAAGTATCTGACATTAAGCTTTCAATTACTGAGGCAACTACTTCAAAGACATTCATCTCAAATAAACACATTGACAACTACACAACTAAATAAAGAGTCAGACTGCCCCACCTACAAAATTCCCTTCTTATAAAGCTCTAGTTGACTTAGATAACTGACCATTTGACTAACTACTTGATTTTCCCTTCCTGCACTTTAATTCCCACTCTTATATTTTAAATTCACCAGTAAAGAGAGAATCTTTGAAACCCTAGGCCACCCCACCCTTGACCCTAATAAAGGCAGAACCCCAGGTCTGTGCTCTCTCTCTCCCTCTCTCTCTCTACCCACAACCTCGCCGCATGGCCCTGGGTGTATTGCACACCCTCTAGGATCTGTGAGTAATAAACCTTGGTTTTTCAAAGTTCCCTGATGGTTGTTGCTGAGGTGTGTCTTACAGTCATAATAAGCACCACAAAAGCCAGTCCAGCCACATCATTGGCTGCCATCAGGGCAGTTGCCTGTGGGAGCTCACCACAAGTAGTATAGGCCCAGCTGAAAGACTCCAGGCATTTCTTGCCATAGCATCACTATTGACAGGCTGAGACTGACCCAAAACAACCTTCGCCTGAAGGTTCTCCCAATCTCTTTCAGCTCCCTTCCTTCCCCCTACTCTACTCTGTTAAATCATGTTTTGGCATATGCTCCTCAGAGGACCCAATCTAACACAAGTTGAAGACAAAATCAGGTTGCCATTTTGGAAAAGTCACTCGAGATGATGTGTGAGAATGGATTGGAGGAGTGTCAGAGTGGATCTGGGTAGATCAGATAAGAGATAATATAAACAAGCCAGGCAAAAGTTAGTGGTGTCTTATAGCAGGAGGGTATCATTGCATATTTACATTAAGCATGACAGATGCCAGATTTAATGAAAGAATTCAAGTTTCAGATCCCATCTGTCTGTTTCTGGAGATGGGCTCCTCTCATCCTATAAGTATTTCACGATCTAAAAGGAGAAAGTACATTAGGATGGCTTCTGTACCTATAGCTAAACCAACTTGGTGAAAACAGGCACTGACTGCCTGGAATTTGGGGTGGTTTCCTTCAGCTAGTTTTAAAATATTCTGCAATTCAGATCGTGTTAAAGGTTTTAGCATTATGAGATTTTTCAGTGATAGAGATTATAGCTTTGCCATTTGTGCCACTATGATCAAAGATGGGTCAGCATTTCCACCACTAAACAATTTCCAGAGCCATAAAATTTACCAGTTGCTGAAACATGGCATGCAAAGTTAGCCACAAAAAAATTCTAAATTTCCCACAAAGACTCCATCATTCAGTTCTTAAAAATCAAAATCGGAAATGTAAGTTAGTTTAGAATTCATTTAATTAAAATGGTGCCTTCTATTATACAATCAAACTCGGTGAATGAAAATATCTTCATGTCAAGAAGTAAGGATTTCTATAGGTATTCCATCAGAGAATTACTAAAAAAGTATTTTTATTAGACTTCTAGAACACCCAACTGCTGCTCAATTTGGGGTATCCCATGAGATCATTAAAAAGAGATTTTAATACAGGTCTTATTTTCTTTCTGGGGGGAAAAATCCATTTTAAAAGTCATCATCATCTCTGATTCTTAAAGATAATGAAGTCACTAAATTAAATCTTGCAAAACATGGGAAATGAGGGCAAAAATCTTGACACTCAATGTCCCATACTAATGTTATTGAGTTACTTCTTATTCCCATCCGAGAGTGGATTTAAGGGGAAAAAAAGTGAGTCTGCTATTTTATTCTCCTTTCACATTCATACACATGCAGTGTCTTAACTGATATTGCTGTAATTGATTGAGCAGCAAATATATTTTAAATCTCACTTTCCCCACTGGTGAGGAGCCATTTGATTAAACATTTCAGTAGTGCCTTGGTGACACTGCAGGGGAAAGCTCCCAGACTTTGAGCACTGGGGCCAAGGACTCTGAAGGAAGTTGGAGGCCAGGGTGGGAGCTTCCACCTACAGATAGAATGGGTGTTTGTCATTTCCTCAAATTTCTTGAGACCACCCACAAGCATGAAGGATGATGCTCGAGGAATAGAGACTGTCTTCAAAAAGTGCTTCCTGGGAGATTTAAGGGACAATAAGAAAATAATTTGTTGGTTTGTAAGTCAGCAGACATGGCTTTTGATCATTGAGATGGGACAGTTCTGCCTGGAAGGGATCAATCTTTTTTTTGTTCCAAAGCCTAACACAAACAGATACAAATCAAAGGAGGTGTTCTTTCAATAAAGGAAATTCCAGAAAGGATGCCTAGGCTTAATTAAAATATAACCCTTTGTTTCAAGGGCTCTTCTTACCCTTGAGAAAGGAAATGCAGTCTCTAAAGAAGCATGTGCTGGGACTGGTGAGATAGAATTCTTCAACAAGTAAGGATCTGTCTACATTGAGGCAGCATCTTGGGGAAGCCTTGAAGGGAATCGTGCCTGGAGTCCCGTCTGACTTAACTCATCATCACAGTCCTTCATCACAACATAATGAGTGTTATTACTTCCTCATGTGGCCTGTGGGTTTCGTTAATTAAAGAATGGAAAGGTAAGGAGTTCCAACTGTTTGCTTTTAATTAATCAAAAGATGTGTTTTCCATCTTCAAGTTTCTGGGCAGCAAGTAAAGTATTTCGTCTGCTTTCCAATATTTAAAAGAGTTCAGTGAAAAAATTCAGCTGTTGGTTTGAGATTGGGTAGACAGAACAGCAGATGACTCATAGTCTTTTCTTTCTAAATGTAAAATGTATTGTAGACTGCTGCCTACAATTGAAGAAATATAAAAAGTTGTCCCATATAATCTCATCAATATAAATAAAATCTTTTAAAGAAAATGTTCATATCTTAAGCTTTGTGAGTATTTGACACAATACTAGGTTATCAGAAAGCACTCAACACAAGAAAAGAACTGGAACAAACATTTACTGAATGCCCATGATGGCAAAACCTGTGCTCTTTTTGTCATGGTATACTGTCTTCCTATTCACTTGACTTATTGAAATTTCTAGCTTTAGGGTCATTCCTCCACATTAAAACTTTCTCTACACTTTAAATAGAAAGATATTACCAGGAAGGAAAACATAACAACCCACTAACAAGCTCACACCTTAAGAAAGGCAGCACCTCAGAGAATGAGCAGGGCACTGGTATGTTTCCTTTTGGAGGGAAGTTCGGAAAAGCCTAAAGTGGGGTGGCAAATAGGTTTTCTCTAGTGTGCCAGCCTTCCACAATTAGTGGCGGCTACTGCCTGGAGCTCTGTTTTGAGAAGAAGCCTGGAGGCAGAGAGTCTACGCTCTGTAGAAAAGAGAACTGCAATGGCTTAGTGGTACCTGCCTTGCTGAAGGGTGGACAGTAAATAATGAAGATCTACAGAGCCCTGCCAGGAAAATATGTCCTTCTAAGCTATTGAGAGAGAAGTAGAAGTAAAAATTGAAAATTGTTCTTTCTCAAAATAAAAATCCAAATCTTTTAAGTTTATTTCTGCAAGAGAATTTCTCTGTGCAGGTGTGGCAGAAGACAAGAAAGCCTATATTATTAATTCTTCTTCCAAATTTGCTTTCCCCTTGGGGATGCCTCGCACTGTGGTGGCCAGTGAGGAGTCAGGCCATGTTCCTGTCCACTTAATAAATACTCTGGCTCAAGTGTAGACATGTGACCCCTCACTCAACAGCCTGTAGCACAGCAAAAACATGTTGGTTTATTTGAAGAAGACATCTCTGAGAGGAGCTAAATGTTGTTAAGCATGTAGAGCAAAGACTTAAAACTTTTTGTGTCATGCAATCCTTTGGCATTTTGGTGCAGTCTGTGGAATCCCTTGTCAGAATAATGTTTTTAAATGTATAAAATAAAGGATTACAAGGGAAATCTGTTATATTGAAATATAGTCAGCAAAATATTAAAATGAAACAAATGTGATCTAGTAATATATGGGGTTCTTTATTACTACATTAAATAACAAGACAATTTAAAGTTTAGGAAATTTAAAGTTAAGTTCTATTTTTTAATGACATAAGAGTGAGAAGGCTGTTAGTCTTGATTTGATTTGGAACATTAAATGTTGGAGTAGTCTTTATCTTACTCTTTCTGCATATTGATAAAATTAGAGAGCAACATAGATGTCTGGATCACCAGGGTAAGAACACCTGATGTTAGTGTTTAGTGGTTGAATGACCCCTAGGCAGAGAGCTGCCTAATTGTTGGCCAGCTATATCACCTGCACATCTGTAGATAGGAAGACTTTGATCCTGTGTAACCTACCAGCAGATTTATTGTCAATCACAGTTTCAAAGTAATGGTGAGCATAAATAATGTTTAGAGATATCTGAAACTACTATAATGAGATATCAAAATATCTGTGATTTCTGTTGGTGACAAAGCTGTATAGATCATGCCTAAATTTCTGATATTCGTTGCTGTGGTAGACTGAAAATGTTCACCCCTTTCTGTATTTGTATTTGTGTGCGTGTGACTTTGTAATTCTTCTCGCAAAATGCAAAGTATACTTCCCCACCCTAGGCTTTGGACTCGCTTTGGCAAAGGAATATGGGCAGAAGTGATTGTATGCCAGTTCTGAGCCTAGGCCTTAAGAAGTCACATATATTTTTGTTGGTCTCATAGTTCATTCTCCATCACCATGGGAAGAATTTGCCCAGACAAGCCTACTGATCTAAGGAGAAAGATAGTTGGTACAGAACTGCCCAACCAACCTGTAAAACTGTAGCAAAAGGCAGAATCAACTAGCTTAGCTCATTCTAGATCAGACAACCCATCAATGCTTGAGGAAGCCTAACTGAGATCAGAAGAGCTCTTCCAGCTGACCAACAGATGCATAAAAAAATAACTTATTCTTATTGTAAGACACTGATAATTTTGTGATAGTTCGTTACATAGCAATAGCTGACTAATATGCTATATTTATAATGTAAAGACGTGCTAAATTTTAGTTTGTACAATCTAGTTAGAGGTTAATAAACATCAAAGTGCAACGTTTTTCAACCCAAGTTCACAAACCCTCTTAAAGTAGAAACAGGGTACCCACGCCTTAACTTTTCAGGCTCTGCTAAGATCATTGAGATTCCAGGAAGGTGTCAAAATAATATTACTGAAGCCAGAAAAAGTTATCAAAATAAGTATAGCAATAATCCTTAAAAAATAATAATAATAACAGTATGACAACAAAAAACTAAACCTATGCTGATGATATTTTAGAGTAGATTTAAATTCATTTATAAAATAAAATTTTAAATTATGCTTTCAATTTTTATTATGTAAGTTAAATAAATTGAGCAATAAAAAGGGTATAATTGTGGCTATTGCTGTCCACATTAAAAACAAAAGCAAAAGTAAAAATTTTTGAGCATTAAGAATCTGTCACTACTCTTTTTCTCTAAGTCTAAGCCCAATTCTTCCTAGTTCTCCTCCTCCTGAACACTGATGGGGTGGGGGTGAGGGAGAGACCACCCTTTATCAAACACTCACCTCCTTTCTATTCCAGCAGAAATTAAGAAGAACAACCATTCCTTTTAGTTAAAATCTTGCCCAGAGCTGTAGACTCAGTAAGGTAGACTATCCTCCCCATTGTGTGCAGGCATTATCCTATCCACCGAGGGCCTGAATATAACAAAATGTGGAAAGAGGAGAAATTCACCCCATTTGTCCCTTTTTTCCTTCCTCACTGATTCAGTTGAGACATTCTATCATAACTTCTCTGGCCCTCAGACTGGGATCTATACCATAGGCTACCCTGGTTTTCAGTCCTCTGACTCAGACTGAATTATACCACCAGTTTTCTTGAATCTCCATCTTGCAGGTGGCAGATCATGTGATTTTTTAGACTTTATGATTGGGCAAGCCAATTCCTCATAATGTATGTGCATATATATGTATACATACATACATAGTCTACTGGTTCTGTTTCTCTGGAGAGTCCTGCCTAATATACTATGTATGGAGCACCAACAAAATGTTACAGTCAGCTCTATACTAAGATCAACACAATTTATTTTCATTTCCATCAGTTTAATTCAATGTAAAGATCAGGCCTCTACGCGAGCAAAGGCTTGAACCAAAAAATATACATGTCCTAAAAGAAGTCAACAATTTTCAGGAACAGGACAGCTTTGGAAGGTTGGGGATTATCTAACTCTTCAAGGTCCCTCTACAAGCAAATTTAAATAATATTACCAACAGAAACTTTAACATCTTTCCCAAACTTCCATTGCTCTTACTCAAATTAAAACACTGGGTGAAAAAAATAGACACATCTTCTTAAAAGTATCCATGAACTAGCAAGAAAGTAAGTCATACTTAGGCCAAAACCAAAGTGAAAGCGAGAACTCAGGAAGCTAAGGAGAGCACCCTTAAAACATTTACCAAATCAATTGATCTTGAGCATTAGTTGTCAAAGCCCCATAGGGCTTAGGATACAGAAAATAAGTCCTAGAGCCTTCACAAGATGGTTTATATACTGAGAGACATTATTCACAAATAAAGATCCCAGTCTATGGTCATGCCACTCTGAACATGCCCGATCCTGTCTGATCTCGGAAGCTAAGCAGGGTTGGGCCTGGTTAGTACTTGGATGGGAGAACACCTAGGAAGACCGGGTGCTGTAGGTGTTAAAAACAAACAAACAAACAAACAAACAAAAATAACAAAAACAAAACAAAACAAATGAGAATCCCAAAGGCCTGCACTCTCAGTGTAAGGCTAAAATATAACCAGTAAGCTCCACTCCAAAACACTGAGGGGAAATTGCCCTCGAACACTGGTGCTGAATAGAATGGAGAAAAAGAAAAGAAATTCCCCTAGAGGAATCATCCCCATAAGCCAACCCTCATATATAATTGAGCCCAAATTTATACCAACTGAATGGTCTAAAGAATCTCAAAGTAAGAATTTAGTTAACAGGGACCAGACTTTTAGTTCCCTCAAGTATGTGATAGAAACAAATGCAAACTTAAATTGGAAGAACCTCAAAGAATTTCACCCTAGAGAAATGGGCAGCTCTCAATCAAAAACCCTAAACTAAACAAAACGTACAGAAAAAAAGGAACTATGAACAAAAGCTAAATTAAACAACAAACAGCAGAATCAAATCCTCAATGACTTCAGATACTAGAATCATGAGAATCACAAAATAAAATAAGTATGCTTATTACTTATTACTATTTATTCAATAGAAGAGAGTCTGAATAATGTGATTAAGCAGTAAGCAGATTTTTAAAAGAACAAAACAGAACTTCTGGAGGTGAGAAATACAGTAATTGAAATTAAAAATTCAAGAAATGGTCTCAGTAGCATAGAAGACATAGCTACAGAAAGAATTGATAAGTTAGAAAAGAACACTGAAGAAATTATCTAAAATTCAGCCTAGAGGAAAAAAAGATAGGAAAAATGAAATATAGATTAAGATACATAGATGATAGAATGAGAAAACAGTTTTCAAAATATTGAAAGAAAATATCCTAACACTTCCTGTTATTCAGATATGTGGGCAAGATAAAAAAATATTTTCAGCCATTCAAGATCTCAGAAAAAAATGATCACAGTAAGACTCACATTGAAGAAGTATTTTGGATGAAGTACTTGCAAGAGAAAAAAAATCTAAAAGAGGCTGTATGACATATATGAAGTAAATGTATTTTAAAATCTTAGTTAAGAAAAAAAAGATATTCTGCTGTGGACTCCAAAGGGTACATAAATACTTGATTCAAATTTCACAAATTTTTAAAGAAATTTAAAATTCACAATGAAATAGTGCATTGCAAAGTGTGATATTCCAAATTTAAACATACAGGAGACCAAAATTAGGCTACTAAACAGGTTATTGATTAACTTCAGAATAAGTAAATATTATGAATTTTAACTATAGGGTGAATTTATAGTAAGATAGATAGATGAATAAATATCTTGATAGAGTTTCTGTTATTTCAGACAGAAAAAAGAAAAATAAAAAATATACATACATAATAACCCCTTATTAAATTGCTAGATAATACAGAAATAATGAGGTCAGGGTGGAGAAAGTCAGGGAGAAAGTTTTAAGAACATAAGCATATGTAGACTTCTCATCTTGCTGGGGGAAGATCTAAATGTCTTATTTTCTTAAGTAAAAAGGATTGGAAAGAAATATAGAAAAAGTAGAGTAAATTAAAAAAATAACAATAGCAATAGAAACAGATCCAATACATCAGTAATTACAATAAGTGTAAATGGACTAAGTTGTCATTTCAAATACAGAAATTGTCAGATTAGAGTGTGCATGTGCATGTGTCTGTGTTCATGTGTGTGTGCATGCTGTTTAGAAGACACATCTTATCTCCATACTAGAAAGCATAACCTGCTCTCTCTACTCATTATGCATGTAGTCAATTCTCTTCCCTTTTCTGTACCTTGGTTTTCTCATAATACAGAAAATGACATATCAGTTAGGATGGCTTTGTCTAGGTAATAGAACCCCACCCTAAAGAGGATTAAACAATGACAATGTTTATAATCACACACAAAAAATCTAAAGATAAGAGTCTACTTTGCCCTCAAACTAGATACTCTTATGATCACAAGATAGCTCCCAGACATATAAACCACGTACAGCAGCAGAAAAAGCCCTGACTCCTTCTGAGATGTCATTTCAAGAATAAAGAAATGTTCCTCAGAACCTTCCCAACAACCCTCTCATCACCTTTCATTGACTAGAATTGTATCTCTTATTCATGGCTAGACCATCCCTGTCAAGATAATGAGAAAACAATGACCTATAAGGATTATCCCTGTTACTGAGGGACAGGGACATGTGGAGGAACTAAGGCATATGAGGGAGGTAAACACTCAAAAAATTGGGGAACGAAAAAAATGGCATAAATGATAGAGGCTCTGTTCATCGCTCTGGTGACCAAATCAAAGTTGTGATGGAAACAAGGAGCAGCAGCAAGGAAAAATCACCTGAGATCTAGAGGAACAGCCATAAAATAGGGAGAAATCCAAGAAATCACCCTGTAAAGGCAGAAGGTAGGACAGGGCGAGGACGCAGGGCTGCCCATCTCCAGCGGCTGAGTGAGATGGAGTTGCGGCAACAGCAGAAGCCCCTTGAAGGGGCCATGTCCGTGGTGACAGACTTGCTCACTCTGAGCACCAGTGCCGATTCTGCTGAGTTCAGGGGGCACCAGAGACTTACAGGAAGGCATTGTCCCCATTGTCCGAGTGAAGGTATAGGTGAGACTTGCTTTATACAGAAGTGCCGGTGGTACCCATTGTTCCCTGTTGAGCCCTCCCCCATACCAGTGCGCCACTGTAGCCCAGAAGTCATCAAACTACATAACAGAGGTCACTCCACCCAGTGGATTCCCTGAAACCTTGCCTCCCCCAACTCACAGCCCCACCTAAGCCACATCCATGTGCATCCTCAGTGAGTCAGGTGCTTCTTGCTGAGCAGCACCTAGACTCACACTGGAGGCAGCTGGCCTCGATTTCTGGTGTGGCCTTTTGAGGCAACTATAAGCACAGCATCTGTGGATTGTTTGCTGAATCTTAACAGGTGACCCCAGAGAGATAGAAGCTTGGGCTAAGTTTGGCCTATAGCTGAGCCCCTCTCAGGACTGTGCCACTGGACAGATACCTACTTCACAACTCCACACTAATAAGACCGGGAGACTTAGGAGCTTTGCTTAATACATAGAAACAGACATGGAAAGGCAGCCGAAATGGGAAGACAAAGAAGCAGAAATCATATGACAGAACAGAATAGAGATCCAGATAGAATGGAGTCAAGTAATCTAACAGATGCAGAGTTCAAAATACTGGTTATAAAGATGCTCAATGGACTTTTCAGGAAGCATAGAGAACTTCAACAAAGAAATAAAAAAACATAAAAATGGAAATGGAAATTATAAAAGGGAACCCCTCTGAAATGAACACATCTGAGATGAGAAGTATATTAAATGTAATAAACAAAGGAATAAACAAGAAAAGGATCAAATGCCCTATCTAGAGGATGGGAAAGCCAAGGACATGCAATCAGAATGGCAAGAAAAAAGATGCCAAGACTATAAAAATAATTTAAGGCACATATGAGACACTATTAAGGGCCCGAATACCTGTCTGACTGGTGTAACTGAAGAAAATTAGGATGTCGAATTGCTGTTTGAAGAAATATTGATGGAAAACTTCCCTAACCTGGTGAAGGAAATGGACATAAAACCCCAGGAAGCTCAGAGAATCGCCAAAAATCAGGGATCCAAAGAGGCCCACACCAAGACACATCATAATTAAAATGCCAAAGTTTAAATACAAAGAAGGAATATTAAAAGCAGCAAGAGAAAAACATAATTACTTATAAGGTGACACCCATAAGACTGGCAGCTGATTTCTCAAAAGAAACTATGCAGGGCAGAAGGGCTTGGCAAAAAATATTCGACAGGATGAAGACCCAGGATCAACAACCAAGGATACTTTATCCAGCAAAGCTATCCTTTACAGGTGAAGGACAAAGAAAGAGCTTCCCAGACAAAAATAAGCTAAGGGAATTATTACCACCAAGCCAGTATTACAGGAAATGTTGGAGGGACTTCTTTAAAAACAAAAAATATAAGACTCACTTCAGATTAAAAGACACACACAGACTAAAAGGAAGGGGATGGAAAAAGATATTGCTTTGATGAACCTAGAATATATTTAAGTCAGACAGAGAAAGATAAACACTACATGCTTTCACTTATATGTGGAATCTAAGGAATAAAAAAGAACGAACTAATCAAAACCAGACTCACAAATATAGTGGACAATTTGGTGACAGACAGAGGGAGGGGGTTTGGGAGACTGGGAGTATGAAGTGAAGGGTACAAATTAGTAGAAGTACAAATTAGTAGCTAATTGATGGTCACGGGGATAGGGAGCACAGCATAGAGAATGCAATTAGTATTAATACATTGGTTAGGTGGAGGGTCAGAGGAAGGAGGGAGCAATTGGGGGGATCATTTTGTGAACTATATAGACGTCTAACCAATATACTGTATATTTGAAACTAATTAAAATAAATCAATTTTTAAAAAAGAAAAAAATTTGAAACTCTCAGCAAGAAGAAATAGGAGAGAAATAGTTGTTATATAGGCAACCAACGATGTCTGTTACAAATGGGGATAAGAATATCTTTCCCACAGGGCTGATGCAAGAATAATATTTAAGAGTCCTTAGAAAGTGTCTGGCCAAAAGAAGTCATTTCATGAATATTATTCTTCTTTTCACTTTCCCTTTATTTTTCTGTTTTCCTCCAGTTACAGTTTGGGCTTCTTTTCCTCTCCCCTATTTATTGGCTTAAGGGATTAAAATGACAGTGTGTTAACCAGCAGACTAGGAAAAGTCCATGTAAGTAACCCCCAAAAGTCACTAAGCTAATGTCCAACTGCCTACCGTACATTCCAGCTGAGAGAACATTTAAATAGTATAGAAGATCTAGTTAGCAGCCCCCTGACATTCATGAGCGTTCTCTACACTGCTATTCAATTATTCATCCTGAACAGTTTGGGTGGAGGTTTTAGTAACTACAGTTTTTCTGGGTTTATTCATTATCATAATTTACATTTAATATTTTGTAGAGGTTTTTTCTTTGTACAATTAAAGTGACTATACATGCAGTTAGTTTAGAGTTTCAAATTAGGACCCTGTAATTCATATGCGCACATATAATGTGATGGAGAGAATGGCATAGTTAACATTGTGACTACAGTGATTTAAAATACTAAGTATACCAAACTACAGCAAAGTAAAGAATCCTATTTCTTTTTGCCTGGTAGACTTTTGTAAACTGACTTCATGGGTTTTGGGAGGTTGGTTTTACAACATAATAATAACAAGTAATAGTTACTTTTATTGAAAGCTTTCCAAAAGCCAAGTACTCTTCTAGGTGCTTTGCACTTATTAATTAAATTTAATTAAAATGAATTTATTTAATTAAAATGAAACTGAGATATCAGGATTAAGTAATTTTACTTAAGATCACAAGTGTTAAAGGCAGAATTCAAACTTACACAGCCTTATTCCAAAACCCACTGTGTTAATGTGTTCTAATGAAAAATCCTACTGTTTTAAAAAGCTTGATTTAGGCTAGCTAATACTAGCAACATAAAGTGAACTAACTGATGGAGATCTAATAAGGGTACATCCAAACTCCCCCTTCTCCACTCACCACACGTGGAGAAATATTTAGTATCGATCATCCCTGTCATAACATGCTCTCTCCATCCTCCTTCTCTTTCCTTGACTCCAGTTCAATTCACCATCTTTAAAACACAACCCCCCACCCACCCGAGTACTGTCCCACTTTCACACAATAGTTCCTACTCCAAGCTCAGCTCACATCTATTTAACCCTTTGGTCTGACCATCCTCTTTTAGCATGCAGCCTAGAGGGAATGAAGCCTCTGAGGAGACTGCTGGGTCAGATGTATTATAGGAGCTTACCTTTCAAGAGATAGCTAGAAAGACATATTCATCCTACCCTTCTGAATTAGAAATGAGCAGAGTTAATGTTTGGCTATATTAACTTTAGGGAGCTAGAAGCATGGTATAAAACGAAGAGATCCTGGATTCTGTTCCCACCTCCGCCAATACCCAATGTCCCAGTATTATTTCTGCCATTTTTTTCCAACATTTTTTTCCTCCTTGTTCATGCCCTTCCTTTACTTCCAAATTGTGCACAATATTTAATTTCTCCAGGAAAACTGAAAAGATTGAAAAGATGAACCTAAATATAGTAATATATTAAGAAGTAGGGAAGAAACAGAACTTCAGGAGCCTCATTGGAGACATATCACTCTCAGTTACTAATTTATACAAGTATAGGCAATTATAAGTAACAAGATCATTAAAATGAGCCACCTTATTACCCAACCTTACCCCCTCAACATTATGTTACTGCACTTGTTTCACTCACTTAACTAAAGCAAGCAATGCTCTAAACGGCTCTGGGTGTAGCAATATATTTTTAAATTAATCATCTTAATATTATGTGAAAGAATAAACTTTTCTGTACTTAAAAGACACTATCAAACTATGGATATAGGCGAACATGTTTGTTGTTGCTGAGTAAAACTAAGTCTCTCTGCAGAAGAAAGGCTGGTTGTGGGGCAGGGAGAGGATGTAAGGGAAACTGGAACAGAAAAACTAGGTGATGCCTGGAGAAAGAACAGAGATGAACTCCTATTTGACTTCAGCGTTGGAGAGACTGAAAAAGAGTAAGGTTTAAAGGGATTTCTGAAGTGAAATATTGGAGTAAAATACTAATTTGGAGTGAAATAACATCAAGCTGTGAAATGTCAATTACCCTACAAAACATTCAGGAAAGTTAATATTGCTAGCTTGTGTTTAGATAGCAGAAAATTTTTTAAGAAGATTGCAAAGAAATATTGATACCTGCTTTCAAGTCAAAACAGGTTGAAAACAGAGATAGATCTCAGGGACCGATGACTTGGTGGTTACATGTGTAATAACAAAAATAATAACTTTCGTCTCTTTGAAGATTAATCTTCCTTTCCTTACTTGACATTTATTTCCTTCTTTCTTCTTTCTATCTCCACTATACCTTTATTCTCTCTTTCTTTTAACAACAATCGTACTTTTAATTTATTTATTTACGTGAGCCATTGTCCTCCCCACACACGTACATATGCATGCATGTACACCCACACTCAAACGTGATTCTGAGTCTCTTGAGGATAAGAAAATTGTATTATGAATTTGAGTGTTCTGAGTCCCCAGTATCCTGCCTGTAACAGAGTAGACATTCAAAGTATGTTGACTCAAAAAAACACAAACAATTAAAAAACAAAATTTGAATAAAGCTTTTAACTCTATACAAAAGACTTTCACAACCAAATGGATGATCTAGAATATGAGTTTGTTACTAATGTTGATGTAATTGTTTGCATTTGCATGATCTTCTCATTTAACCATTTTGAGGCAAGAAAGTCACCTCCTAGATTTACAATGCTTTTCTAGTTTACAAACACAACAATCATTCTAAAAATCTTGCGGACCAATTTTTTGTGAAAGTGTCTATGATGCTAACTTTTTGGAGCTAGACAGTGTAGACCCACCCCAAATATGACCATAAATGTGTTTGACCCTTCAGAACAAGAGAAATCATACATTTTTCTAAAGCATTAATGAAACATTTCAGAATCCAAATAGAATTATGTGGGAGTAGTAGTGACTGTAGGCTGTCATCCTATATGTAGTCTCTTTCTCATTTCAGTTCTAAAGTGCACCACCACTACCACCATATTTAGCAGGGCACATGGTACGGGTCGCAGTCATGGCTGGTCCCAGGTCTGGCTGTGATCCAGGCTCACGGCTAGGAACAGGAGCCCAGATTTAGGATGTTACATTAGTGTAGTAGGGCACCTGTGCTTAAAATATGTAAATATAATTCAGCTTATTGTATCACGCATGTGTGGCTGAATGCCACTATTGTACTCTGATATGTGTGGAGCCATGTGGTCCCCTAGAGAGCAGAAGGAGAGCACAAGAAGGGGAGCAGAAGAGCAAAAGGAGAAGCCTGCTCCCCACAATAGAACTGCACTCCTCATAATAGAAGCATGCTCCTCGCAATAAAGTGGGTGCCTGCCGTTTCATTCTCATGTCGGCCCCTCGTGCATTCTTCCAACTGGGCATCTCACCATGGAAACCTTCCCTTCACAATCAGCTCGGTGCTAACACATGGCCTCTAATTAGATACTATAATCCCTGCATGCCTTGCAGCTGAGTGCAGCCATTTAACCATATTATCACTAGCATAACATGAACAGAAAGTATGTATGCTACCTCTCAGTTATTTTCTTATAAGGAAAATGCTTGACCTCATTCCTCTGTCTCCCTTCCTTCTGACTAGAATGGAATGATATAGAGCAGAGAAGTAAAATTCTAAAATGAGGACAAGGGAAACATCTCAGAGCACAGATTTTAACCTATTTTGTACTGTGGGCCTCTTAGGTGGTCTGGTAAAAATTATGGAGCCCTTTTTAGAGAAATGTTCATAAATGTATGACATAAAATATATAACATTAAAAAGGAAAATATATTAAAAAATACTCAAAATTAGTTTATAAGTTTTAATATATTAAGCATATATTTATTAACCATTAAATAGCAAACTCTAGAGGTAGGTTTACTGTTAGTAGTGATGTAGTATAAAATTTTAAGATATTTGCAACAAATTAATATGACATAAAATACTCTGTAATTTCTATCTATGGCAGTCATTGGTACAGCTAATAGCATTGTTGTTTATGATCTATATTCAAAAGTAAAAGAAATACTAAATCTTATTTAGAGGCGAGTGAAAAAGATTTAACATTTTCCATCAAGTTCAAGAGATTCCCTAAATTCTATCCATGACCTCCCAAGTGTCCGTGGATCTAAAGTTAAGACCTTGTTCTGGGGAATAATAAAGAAAAAAAATAAAGGATGACTTTGTGGCCAAAGCCACCTACTTGCCATGGATCTCCAACCTACCTATTGACTGCTACATAAGAGAAAAAATAACTTCTATTTTATTAAAGCTACTGGATTTTAGAATCTCACTGTTATAGCAGCTTGGTCTGTACTCTAATAGGGTAGAATATCATGGTTTATCAGAAAACTGTCCTTTGCTGAGCCAAATATCTTGAAGCCTAAAAAAATTTAGTTATCTGCTGCTGGGGAAGATGAGTAAAGAAACCAGGAGGGGTAGGAAAGGAGTACCCAGAGCAGGAGGTCCTCTCACTGAGTCAGTCATGAACACTTAAACACTCAGACATTCTTACCGTGACTACTCTTTAGTCAATACTACCAGTTTCCTGGGATCTCTGAAAAAAATGCAGCCTCAGTCATTTCAACTCAGAGTAGTTTGGATGTCTCCTATGTTTGATGTGGCTGGAACTACATCAAACAACAGTGATAAAGAATGTTTCTGAAGGATTTAGTCTAACTGGTTCTTAGTATTTCTGAGGAAGGACAGAAAAAAAAAAAAAGGAAAGCCTCCTCCAGCCATTATTGTTATTGCTCACAAATTTTCCATTTACCATACAAATTTTAATCTCAGCCCATTATACGAAATGAAATTAAGGCCGGAAACACTCAATGTGAACAATTATTTGTCTTTCTCCAAAAAGGGCTTACACAAAAGAACTGAAAAAACAAGTAAGCAAAGTTTTAGTTATTAAAAGATCACCAGAAAACCAGGCATGAGAGGATTCTGAAAAGTTTTTCATCAGACTGCTTGGCAGAACTTTTTCTCAAGTTTCAGAGGAACAACTGGTTTTGTGTAAAAGGGTTAGAAAAGATTAAAGTCAGAAGCGACAGCAATGTGGAGTGTTTTGCAAACAATACATGCCATTCTAAGTCAAAGGAATACAATTAGTAAAGGTAGGATTTACAAAGTAACCTTCCACTGAATTCAGACTTTTTCTAAAAGACTATGAAAAGTTCTGTCCTCTTTGTTTTAGGATAGATGCTGAAAACTGAAAGACACTTATAAACACCATATTGAATAACAACTTTAATGTTGATCAAGTTTGTGTAAAGTTGGCATTATTTCTTTCTTAACTGTTTGGGAGAATTCACCATTAAAGTCATCTGGCCTGGAATTTTCTTTATGAGGTTTTTTATTTTGAATATAATTTCCTTAACAGATATATAGGGCTTAGAAATTTTCTATTTCTTTTCTGTCAGATTTATTAACTCCTATCTTTTAAGGAGTTTGTTCCCTTCATCTAAGTCATTAAATTTATTGGCATATACTGACCATGATATTCCCTTGTTACCACTGTAATGTCTCCAGGACATCTAATAACACCCCTCTTTTAGTCCTCACATTGGTAACGTATTTCTCTCTTTTGCCTTGGTCGGCATCTCTGAAGGTTTATAAGTTTTATCAATTATTTTAATGAATCAACTTTTGGCTTTGTTGACTCTCTTCATTTTTCCATTTCATTGGTTTCTGCTCTTATTTTCTTCTTTTCTTCTTTCCTTCCTTCTACTTACTTTGCATTTAATTTGCCTTTTCTGTTAGTTGCTCCTTAAGGAAGAAGATGAAACGAAAGTATTATTTTTAAACTTTTTTATTTTCTAATACAAATCTTTAAAGCTATAAATTTCTCTATAAGCACTACTTTATGCTTTTCTGCTAAGTGTTCTTGTTGTAATTCAGTTCAAAATATTTTCTCCTTTCCTTGTGATTTCTTCTTTAAAGCATGTTGTTTAATTTCTAAATATTTGGGAATTTTTCTTGATATCTTTTTTATTGTTTTCTAATATATTTCCAGAACAACTCTGTACAAGTTCTGTCTGTTGAATTCTATCAAGCCTTCTCTTTATGATTCAACATGAGTTCTATCTTGGTAAATATTCTAAGTGCACATGAAAAGAGTAAGTATTCTTCAGTTGTTTCATTTGGTGTTGTGTAAACATAAATTAAGTTAATATGGTTGATAGGGTGGTTCAGACTTTCTATAGCCTATCTAATTTTTTGTCTACTTGTCCTATCAATTTCTGAGACAGAAGTGTATTAAAATCTCCAGCGATAATTAAGCTTTGTTTATTTCTTCCTTCCAGTTTTGCTTCTGATATTTTGAGGTTTGTTATTGTCCTCTTGATGATTTGCCCTTTTATCATTATACAGAGTCCTTCTTTTATTTACTAATGCTTCTTGCCTTAAAGTCTATTTTATCTGATATTAACATAGATACATTCGTTGTCTGTCTTCAAGTTCACTGATCCTCACTTCAGTGTTCAGCCTAATGTTAAGCCCATCTAATGAGTACTTGATTCAGACATTGTATTTTTCAGTTCTTGAATTTCTATTTTGTTCTTTTTCAGAGGCTTCCATCTATTCTAAAATATCCAATATTTCACTCATTATATCCATCTTTTCCTGCAAAATTTAAGAACATATATGTCGTAGATGTTTTAAAGTTCTATTAATTTCAATAACTGGGTAATCTATGGGTCTATTTCTTTGACTATCTCTTATATAAATCCCATTTTCCTATTTCTTTGTATGCTTTATAAATCTTTTATTATATTTCAGACATTGTATATAAAAGTAATGGTGACTGAAGTATAATATTTAGTTTGTTTTACTTTATTTTGTTTCCCAGTGAATACAACCCCTTTCTTTATCTGGCAGCTAAAGCGAAGAGCTTATCATTTATATTTCTTTTAGAATAAAATTGAGCTGGATGAGGGTAAAAGCTTTAAGTAGATTGAAATCACCTGTGATCAGCCCAACCCCTAATCTCCTGAGTCACAGTCTTTTTTTATATTTTCAGTAGCTGAACTGTGAGAAGATTGGCTGTAATTTCAGATGTTTTTGGAATATTTTGAATCTCTGGATTCATCTCCAGGCAGGGATTTGGAATCCAAACACCACAGGAATTCATAGGACTAAACAATTTCTTCTTACCAGCCCTTCCTCTGCTGTTACTTTCTTAGCAAAACTCATAGTCAGCAGAGATGGAAGAATTGCTGATCTCAGTATCTGTCCTAGTATTTCAGGCTTTCCAGACTCTAATTTAGCCTGATGGCCCCTCTTGGTCCAAGTCCCGGCTTATTTCCTTTTGACCTTGTAAAGTTTCTCTGTCTCTTCATCGGACCTACCATAACCAGATGAAAAAGCTGCCCCAGGTATATAAGCTGTCTTGGCTCTCTGCTCACTTGTAAGGGATTCTTTCTCTCTGAAATTCAGTTAATCAAGGCTTTCTCGAGTAAACACCACTGTTCCCTCTCCCACAGAAAACAATTTGTTTTAGGTATTTTTCGTTTCAATGGGAGAGAAGGTCTTTCATGTTCTTCTCTATTCTCCCCAGGAACAGAAGTAGAACCCTCACAAAACCTGAGTTCTTGACTATTATTTTAAACTGTTTCCCAAATATAAGGAATGAAGATTGTAAAATCAGATTTGTAAAGCATAGCAAAAGGAACACAATATACTCATAAGAAAAGGTTAAAGGACTAGTAAATTTAAAGTAAATTGAGAATATTTTAACATAAACAAAAACATGTTTAATTGGCTCTCAAGTATAAATAATACCAACAACATATTCACAGCTCATAAATATAATTTATGAACAATTTCACAACAATAAAGGAGGAAAACAAGTTTATCAAAGCATGCTTCATATTTCAGAGAGAATAAGTTACTAAACTTTAAGAAAGGCAATTCAGAAAATTTGTTACAAAAGAAATGAAATCAGACTTTCCAAGAAAAATGATAACAGTGATCCTATTTATTATGTTTTATGATCCTTTATCTAAAAGAATTCTAATTAAACATTTCTCTTCTCATTTCTTCTCAGTTCAAAGACAAAGATTGTTTCAATAGAAAGAATGCTATGCTATTCATATTAACTTGGAAAATTACAAATTGAATTCATTAATATGTTACTATCACTATTATTAGTGCTTAAGTAACATTTACTGGCATACTTTTGGTGAGAATTCAACAACTATTACCTATAACCAATCCTAGGAAAACCTATAGACTCAAATTCTTTGCCATTCTATTCTGACAGACTACTCTGATTAGAAACAATCTTAAATAAAACTCTGCTTAGGGTGAAATTACCTCTGATGCACTTCCTTCTTTTTGTGTGTTCGTTACTTCTTTTTGTAACAGAGAATAGGCCAGACAGCCCTTTGCTTAGCCCTGCCCTGTCCTGCCTGGTCTATCTTTTCATGCAGCTCCCAGACACTAGAACTGCCCTTCTCATATTCCATCCACTAAGGATTTAAAGAGATAATTTACAATAAATTAAGAGGTCTTTGTGATGGATTCTTTAACTCTTCTCTCATTGAGAGATGGGATTTATTTTCCTTCACCTCAAATCTGGGCTGACTTGTGACTGCTTTGGCCAATAAAGAACAGTGGAAGTGGCATATGTCAAATCCAAGCCTACTGTTTCAAAGGACTGCAAGTCTCCTGAGCTACCACATGCTGTCAAGCCACCACATAAGATGTTCAAATGGCTTGCTGAAACTACAGGGAGAACTCCTGAAACTGTATGGAAAAAAAAAGAGGGATTCAGCTGTCCCCATAGAAATGCTAGGCACATGAGTGAAGCCAGCCTGTATTGCTCCAGATGAAACTAGTTTCCAGTTAAATATGACCAAGTGGCCCTACTCAATACCAGACAGTGCAGAAGAATTGCTCAACAAAGACTGATTCATTTGCTGACCCACTAAATCACGAGATATAATAAAAATGGTGAAACACTAAGTGTTAGGATAGTTTGTCAACTATCCCAAAAAAATAGTATAGTCCTTTTCTTCCAATATCTGAGTGATCTACAGACCAGCTACTTAAGCATAACATAGAGGAAAGAATTGTTCTTTTTGTTATTGCTGCTATTTTTTAATGTCTGTGACTTAACTCCATTCTTAGGATATTCTTATTCAATGGGCCTGGAGCTGAGCTAAGAAATATATGCACATTTTATATTCTAACATGAAAAGCTTTCAGTAAAGAAATCTCGTCTAAAACAAACTTGACAGGCATCTGTGCTCTACTAGAACATTCAAATGATAGAGATATAGCCATCTCACAGAGTAAACCCATTCTTAATTATAGAAATGCTTTTCCTGAGGGTAGAAGAGAGTGATTCATAGGTCAAATGTCTCTGAAAAACTCCATGACAGAAATTCATGAGCCACTAATGCTCTGCTATTAATCGACTCGACTGAAGCACCTGCTACTTTAGGTCCAGCTTCGAACTCTGTCTCTTGGTTCGAAATCATAAAAGAAAGAACCCATTTGGTTCAGTTAATAAATTTAAAAGTTTTGATAGGTGATATTAGTTTAAGCATGAACAAAAAGTATTATATTAATTATTTTAATTTTTAAGAGGGACTTCTTTATTACATATTTATAAAATAATAGTATAATATAATTATTTAAAAATGACCTGGTATCTTGTGTTTTACATTTAACTTTTCAATCATCTTTACAATTTTCAAAACTTGCTTTTTGTTATCCAAGGTGTTTTCCCACAAACTCACCATTCAAAGCACAACTAAAGAACAAACTATTCAATAGGTTCTAGTGAGAGACTTATTATCAAAAAGTTAATCAAATAACTTATGAATAAAGGTAGAGAGTTTTTAAAGGAGTACAACAAAAGCAAAAATATGTGAAGCATAATTTAATCTTTCTAATGATTCAGAAGTCGCCTCAAGATCGTATTGTGCCATTTTCCTCATGCTGTGTGTGACGATAACAGAATTCTGTTTACTAAAATTTTGGACAATAAAAAATGTTTCAGCTACATGTAGAGTACATAGCATGAAATGACTACAGGTACAATAGGGAATTTTGATGTGTATATTTGTACTAACTTGGCACAATTTATAATATGCTAAGAAAACTTTAAAATTTTTAGCTACAGCATGTGTATTTTTAGCACATTTAGTGACAGCTACTTGTTTTAAACTATCATTTAATTTTTGATGACAAAATTATATTTGACCATAATTAAAGCACATATAACTTTAAAATAATATTTGAAAAACCATGATTACAGTGGAACTATGTTACATTAAATGAAGAAAGAAAAAGTCACATACATGTATTGACTAGCACTGAAGTTTTTTGAAATCATTCTTTTAAATGGCTTTCAATCCACCTTCACGTATATCAATTTTTAAAATGTCTCTACCCAATATGCTTGCAGAAAGAGATGAGATCAGTGTTGAATGTGTAACTGCCTGAAAACCATTCAATACTAATCACTGAAAGAGTATTTTTATTTGATTATCCTGACAACCATAATAATTGATCCACATCTAAATATTTGGATGCAGCTGACTCCAACTATTCAACTACAGAGAAATGCTCAATTTAAAAAATAAGCTGAGAGATTGGATTAAACATGGCAGAGTGAGAGACATTCCCAGATTTCTCCTTTTGAAACAATAAGCTGAACATCTAAAATTCAACAAAAAACACCCAAACTGCACACCAGCACGTCTGAGCATGGGATCTGCACATAAGAGTTACCACAGGTCAGAATCCCGGGTGTCGGATGGTGGACTGGGAGAAACAAAGAAGCTGCTTCTCACAGCTGGAGCTCCCTGTAGGAGGAAGGGAGGGAGAAGGCATGGAAACTTCCTTGAACAGCCCTGCCTGAGAGTGCTGTGAGCTCCACACAGCTGGTGGCAGTGCCAAGTCATCAGGGCAGAAGTCAGAAAAAAGGGAAAGGCAGAAAAGCGGGTATGGCAGAAAACAACAGTTGATTTTTACTAGCTATAGTTGCAAAACCCAGGCTGAGCCACAGCCCCCATCACCCAACATACAGGGCTCCTCCTTCATACTCTCTGAGACAGAACGCCATGGAGCCCCAAGGGAATCTGGCAAACACTACTGAAACTGTCACTCACACTGACAGGAACTTAGACTGAGGGTAGTGAGCATGATTAAACATCTATAAGGAAAAAAAAGACATGATTAAGACTATGCCAAGAGGCATAGACACCACATACTGGAAACCAAGAAAAAAAACACCTTATTTGCAACAGGCTAGAGAGTATTATATAATACATCTTCTTTCTGGGAAAAAAGAAAAAAAAAAAAGCAAAACGCACTTCCATTAATGCCCAGGCAGAGAAATAGTCCATTAAATACCATGAACAACCAAGGTGACAAGGCATCTCAGAAAGAAAGAGAAAAATCTCCAGAAAATAAGCTTACAGACATAGAAATATGCAACTTAAATGACAGAGACCTCAGGATGGTACTTCTGAAAAAACTAGTGAGATTCAAAACAAATCATATTAACAATTTCAGGAATTGAAAAAACAACTAGATGAGCAGAATGAGTTTTTTAGTAAGGAGATTGAAACCCTCAAAAAGAACTGAATAGATCTTCTGGAGATAAAGAATACACTGCAAGAGTTGAAAAATGAAATAACAAGCTTGAGAAATAGAGTTGAC